>JAXQQM020089265.1:0-34611 GCA_034641835.2 Pinus albicaulis
AATATATTTAATAAAAATAAAAATATAAAATATATAGAAAAATTAAAATACAATAATGGCAACTTTGTAATGATAATTAGTGAAATCCAACCACTAAAGCATAAAACACTTATAAGTACATGGAGGTAGAAAACAATAAAGTAGTCTTAAGAGTGGAAATTCCAGTATGATTTTTGCTAAAATCTAGCAGAAATTTTGAGAAATATAGACTATAGTTGTCAAATTTCAGGATTTTAAGTATCCAAAAATATTTTCATTTTGTAAACGCTAAATCCATTTCCAACTTCTAAAAAATAATTCAAACACTCATAATCAAATTTTCTGAAAAAAAAATCACCAAATCCCTTAAAAAAATAATAATTTCGAGATGAATGTGTAACCTCGATACAACACCACACCGAAAACAATTCTTAATCTGACTAGAGGCAAAGTTCAAATCTCTAAATCAATTCAGGGCCTCGCACAACTCTTTGAAATAACGTTCCAGCACGTATAGAAAGCTGAACTATTTAGATGATCCTTCAAGACGCCTGGGGTCAACGACCCTTCAATTTCCCAAGGGTCACTATCTGTCTGAACAACCATTAAAGTCCGCTAGCTAGGGTTATGTGCCTGAATCACCATTCAACTCATGGGTCACCACGTAATTATTCCATTATAACCTAAAAGCAACCCTTCAACGTTTTCGTTATCTTGAAAGCTTCCCATTCCCATTCCCCTTCCTCTTCCCCATTTGCATTCAATCCAACGTGAATTTGCGTTTAGGGTTTCCTCTGCCTCCGCCTCCGCCCCCAATACTGCATATTCTCACATCATCGTGAATTAGCGATTGGGGTTTCCTCCGCCTTCAACTCCATCGCTGCAGATTCCCACAGCAGGAGGGAAAGCCTCGCCTCCAACTCCATTACTGCATATCCCCGCAGCAGGAAGAAGGAAACGGCCGTCTTATTTCTCCTATGGATTACCAGGAATATAGCGGGAGGGAAAGAAATTAACTTCTCTGACAATGTGTTATTACCACTTACTCCGTTGATATCGCCATTTTCGCTTCATGATAAGACGAATCAGTGGGCTATCATCATCTCGGTCTTCGAGCTCAAGGCGTGCAATGGGGTAAACCTGTACTTCATTAATTACTTGTAAGTTCTTAGTATGGATCCTTCTCAAACTCTGATGTATTGAGGTTTGAAATTCTGATTTATTGTGTCTGTAAACTTCTGGATGTGTAAAGGTTTAATGATTAAGATGGATATGTTTTAATTGTGTTGATATACAATTGCATAGGTACCTCTTAAACCTGTTCAGCACTCAATAAACCAGCATAAAAAGATAAAATAATCTCTTGGGGGTTAAAATAGATCTATGTTAGTGTTTTTATTTCTTTAAATTCACTTAGGTTGTGTGTTTTTGGGGGAAAGCCTTGCTTTTTTAGGCATAAAAACTCTATATAATGTTTCTTTGGTTCACTGCACCCAGTTACAGGGTAAGGCTTATGGATGGGATAGTTCAGTGCCTCCTGAAAACTGAAATGGTGGAAGCAGACCTTTCAATATGGTCAAATATTGAACTGGTTTGGATGGAAAGTCAAATGATCTTTACAACACAGTTATTGCAGCAGCAAAGCTCAGTTTCCCTTGATCATGGGCTTGGGTGGAGTAGGAAAGACAACGCTTGTAAAACAACTCTTTTACCAAAGATTTTCAAATTACTTAGGATCCTGCTTTTTCTTTTCTTCTTAAAGGCTTGATTTAGTTGGATCGAGAAGTAAATCATATGGATGAAGGGATAGAGATGCTTAAAAGCATCTCATAGCTGTCCCTGCTCTTATAATTTTAGATGATGTAGCTCATGTTGATCGGCTGAATGCATTTTTGTTGATCAAGGATGCCATTCTCCCAAATAGCTTAATTTTAGTTACATCCCAGGACAAGCATGTTCACATTGTAAATATTTGAATATCTGGTGGATAGGTTCTTATTGGTTTGTGCCGGATTGCCCTTATCTTTGAAAATGGTTGGGCAATTCTTTGTGGAGAAAAAGGCAGATTTTATTGGGAAGACCAGCTGGATAGACTTTTGTAAGTCAAAGTTTCCATTGAGATATACAAAATATTGAAAAATGGCTATGAAAAGTCAGGGATATGGCCATAAGAATCATGCCTTCTTTCAGCTTCATACATCACAAAAAAATTGATTATCTGGTAAATGAGTTCTTAATGGAGTGTAAAGGGTTGCCCTATCTTTGAAAGTGATTGGGCACTCCTTTGAGGAGGAAATGACAAATCTTATTGTTTTGGAGTTTAGTTGGATAGATTTTAGCAAATAGGAGTTTTCGCCAAGATAGGTAAGAGATTTAAGATTAGTTATTGGAAGACAATGATGTACCCATAAGAATATGACTCAGTCGAGTGTTTATCTAGAAAGGTGGTCATTGGCCCCTTGTGGCTGGTCAGCTGCACCAAATTGCAAATGTATTGGCCTTATAATCATGGTCTTAGATTTTCATCATGGTCGTTCTTCTTGTATTAGGGATTTCCTCTGCCCACTTTATATCAGTAGTATCATCAGCTGGTATTACCAGGCTTCATGTTCAGTAATACCTAACAATTTTTTTTTGGGAAGCAATTGCATTTGTGTTCATTGTGCATCCTTTTTTTTCGTGTTGATGATCGCTGTGTTTCAAATGTTGAGTAAAGGAAAATTTGCAAAAAGTGCAATTTTTATTTTGTTTGCCGCTTGAGGCAATGCAACGATTTTATTTGCCACAATCATTTATTTTCTTTGAGTATGCTGCAGAATATTTATGGACCAATGCCAACAAATTACATTTATGAAGCTTATTTTGCCCAGTATGGCTGTTACCAATGAGTATTACATTTTGTTAGAGATGATTGTTGAAAAAATGAGCACTCTGACATTTGTTTTCCTGTCGTGTGACAATGAGGAAATCTACTATCCAAACTCACAATTAGCCACAAATCCCTTTAGCACTTTATATTGCTGCCCAAATATCAATGATGCTGTGGAGTTTATAGTGGATGTTTCCACCCAAATTGAAATATTGGTACACTAGAGGGGAAGATATCGAAGTGACTAATTTAATCTTTCATTTGTTTGGCATGTGAATTCTTGGAATTTTAGTTCCACACGCCCTGTTGATTCAGAGTAAATAGATGCAGTTCATTTTCTAGGATTCACTACTATTTTACCCTAATAAATGGCGCATGGCATTTTTATATAAAATCGTTTCAAGCCACTATGTCTTTGCAGTATTTGGGAAGCAAGCCACATCACATTTTGTGAAAAGCTAGAAGACACAAATAAGTTGAAAATGGTTTGTATATGCAACACACAATAAACCATCAGAGCATGGTTGAGAAATTGAATTGGGAATTTGGACTTTTATTGGACATGAAATTTGTGAGGAGCTGGAAACTAAATACCAGTTATTGCGTGAAGAAGTGTATATCAAGTTTGTTGTTTCTGTAACAAATCACATTCCATTGCCATGCTGAGTCCTGACATGTAAAGTTTTGAAAAGCTAATATTCCGCTTGTCTTGCGATTATATTCTGTGTCATTTATATTATCCATCAGATAATGTCTGTCCCTAACATGATCCGCTTATATATGTGTGTGAATATATGTTGAGCATCACCGAAGTTTTTTGGCGGAGAAGATGGAATCGCAGACCCCTGGATAGGATCTGATTGTAAACGCCTCCAGAATTTGAAAATTTAACCCAGATCCCTTTGGGAAATGTTCCTGCGGCCTTGAGGCGCCACAGTACACATGCAGATCCCATTATTTTTGGTTTTTGTAATAAACCGTTCAATGCTCGCTTGTGCTTGCTTGTTGAAACCCTAAAAAGTTAATACCCCCATCCAATGAGGGTCGGTATGTTGTTGTTCTGTGCATAAATGGACTAAATCTCATTCTCCCCTCAACTATTTAAGTAAATCTGGTAGTTGTTCTTGCGCGTAAATGTTGCCGTTGCTGTTATTAATCTCATCATTACTCAAGGACTTTCTGGACTGAATCTCAGCTTCCAGCATATTGTGACGCACTACTGAGAAGCAGCATATTGTGACCCAAAACTGAGAATATACATAGAAATTGTTGTTCTGTGCATACAAATTTATAGCTGTCATGTTCTCATTTGTGACCCTAAACTAAGAATATCCATACAATTTTGTGTTGTTCTGTGCACACACTCCCTACAAATTGCTATTTTATTTTATTCATTCAATTTATTTCTGATTCAGATGAAGTAGTGCGAAATAATAAAATTTCCATGTGATTTAGACATCCAGCTGTGTTTTTGTCATGTGATTTCAAACTCTTATTACTTTTGGCAGTAAGCGCAAACCTGTTCATATAAAAAAAACCATAATTAGCTATGGTTCTCTCATCGATAAAATTTGGAGTATGTTGAGATAAATACATTGGGATCTGTAATATAAGGAATCATAGTGACTGATTATAAAAGTTTCGAACATAATAGTTTTCAATGTTTATTTTATGAAATCATAAATATATATTTATTATTGAAGTTTCTCTGCTCGCTCTAAATCCTGTTCAGGAGAGAGTACCCATTATCAATCTGAAACAGGGAGCTCTGTAATCGCTAAATAAGAAAATTATTTGGCAGTGGAGTTTTTATTTGGACGACATGTGATTGTTACAAAACAATTTGAATGTAGGTTCCGAATAATTTCATGATATTTGTTTGAATTTTATATTTAAATAGTTCTTAATAATTGTTTGAATGTGAAAATGAAAATCTAATAAATTGTTTGAATGTGAAAATGAAAATCTAATAAATTTTAATGGAAGGAAAATAAATAACAAATCAGTGAAGTGTTTTAAGTAAAGTGTTGGAAACACAGATAAGGTGAATTGGTATTTCTTTATTATTAGTAATTTTAGCTTATAAAAATTCAATGTATATAAAACTCGGTAAACATAAATTTTTATATAAGAAAAAATTGTACAATTTATTTATGTAATTCTTTTGTAAATTTATTCATATAAACAAAACACCAACTTACAACATTTGAAAACACCAATCTGTCAGAGATTTTTGTTCTACTGCTGAGCAGTATCTCAAATCCGTAGGCACCAACCTATAAGTGACTCTATTCCTGTCAAGGAGCACCTACTCTATTCCTGTCAACAGAGCACCTACTCAGTAATTTGTAGGTACCGATCTACTTCTTCAAGATACTTCACAACTTCTCTGAGTTCACACAAATTGCCTCTCTTCAGTGGTGCTACCACCCAACCATTCTACTTTTAGATTTGCTTCTTTAAGCTTGATCACAACCACTTGTGTTTTTGATTGCCACAATCAAGATGCACCGCAGCACTGATCTTTGCTTTACTGGTTACTCATTCCAATTATCCGCAATCTTATTCTACTCAATTGCATATTGGTAAAACAACATTTGCATAATTTCTACGTTGTGAGGTCTCATTCCACTTCTCCCTTGTTCATGTATATAGATGCGTTTTACTCACCCTGCGGTATCTGTGAATAGTTTTCGCTAATCTTGATTGCTAAAATTTTTAATGCAATTTGATAAGTATAATATTCCTTCAATACAACTCCTTCCCTTATGCTCTGCTTTCTCCTTTGATAGAGCTCAAGTCTGGTCACCCTTTGGCACACTTTCTAGTCTGGTCACCCTTTGGCACACTTTCTAACATTGGTTCATAACAAAGATATTCACCTCTGATATGACTTTGACAGTGTTCTTGTTGTTCACTAGCTTAGTCTCCTTCAAATCTAGCAAGAGTAACACAAATTTGGCCTTTGGCCTAGGGCTTTGCCTTAAAAAAAAAGACTTGAAAATAGCCTCTAACAGACCTTGACCACCTTCAAAATCAGCCATGTGGCCTCCTCAACACTCCGCCTGAACAAAACTGGGCCTCAAACATAATTGAAACTTGACCTCCTAACCATAACTGAAACTCAACGTCAAAACAGTGTGAGACCCTTCCCAAGAATTATGCCAAAAACCCTTCTCCTACTATACTTCCTCTAGGTTAGGTTAGTCTTCTTGTTGCTCCCTAAACTTGGACTTCTTTGTAATCCTTCGTTGACAAAGTGTTTGTCATATTCCTCACACAACCGAGTTGATGTCACAAATGAGTCACACGAATGACCTTATTTATACTAAACAAGTTAGGGGTCAAGGCGTAGGGCTGACTTGTCCTCGAGTAGGGTATATATATTAATATATCTAATTTTTTTTTTTCTCCTCAACCCCAAGGAGTGAGAAGCTATGCCAGATATTATGAGAAAGGTCTTGAATTACGCTATTTGATTATCGGAAAGGTCTTGAATTATGCCATTTGATTAAGTATTTCTCTCTCATTTGGACAACCTTCAACATCAATAACAATAATTTTCAACCAGCTTGTGGGCGAAAAATTTTTAGTTGAAGATTTGGTGCACCTCAACAAGTTTGGGTCTCTTTTGACAATTGATAAATCCGAATTCAAGATAGATTTACATTAATGTATGATTATGTGCATACTATAATTCTATTACCAAATATTGTCATGAGTTGAAACATCTTTAGTGAGAAGGAATCAAAAATGGAAAATCCAAATTTAAGATAGATTTACACTAATGTATGATTACGTGCATACTATAATTTCATTGCCAAATATTTTTATGGGTTGAAACATCTCTAGTGAGAAGGGACCAAAAATGGAAAGAGCATGAAGTTTGAGGGGGAAAAACTGAAATGTTTGCACCTCAATAAACTTAAATGTCTGCAGCTCAATAAATCCAAATTTAAAATGGATTTACAATAATGTATGACTTTCCATAATATAATTCTATTGCTTAAGGTTTTCATGACTCGAAGGAAATTACATAGCATATAATTAAAACATTAGAGTGTGAAGGAGGCAAAACTTAAAGACTACTTGCACCTCTATCGTGCTTTTTTAATACATGTTTTGTATAATTTCATGATAATGGTTTGAATGTATATTTTAATTAGTTTCATAATAATTTGCTTGAATGTAAAAATCAAGTAAATTCAAAATCTCTCACTTTTAGGATCAAATATTTTCAATAAGTGTAGGAAATTAAATAACATATTAGTGAAGTGTCTCAAGTGAGAAGAGAGCAAAGCTTTAGAGGGAAAAGCTTAAAGAATGTTTTCACTTTGACAATTTGGGCATCTCTTGACACTTGATATATCCAAATTTAATATGGGTTTACACTAACGTATGGCTATGCGCATGCTATAATTATATTACCAAAAGGTTTTCATGAGTTGAAGGAAATTACATAACATACGAGTGAAGCAGCTCGAGTGAGGAGGGAGAAAAACTTGAAGAATGTTTGCGCCTCTACAAATCACAATATACATATTTTAATTATTTTTTGAGTGACCTAGCTTGAGTGTGAGAAGGGAGCAAAACTTGAAGAGTATTTGCACCTCTATAAATTTGATCTATCTTGATGTTTGATAGATTATGATTTAAGATTGTAAAACCCTTATTGTGACCCTCTAGATTGTAAATGAATGTACATATGAAATTTATGCTAGTGAGTCGGTACATATTAATTAGGCTAATGACCGAAGGACTACTTTTGGGGCCGATGTGCTTGTGTGCACGTGTTTATATGTTTTTATATCAAAATAACATGCACATCAATAAAATACATCAATGTTGTAGACCATCACTATTAATACTCCATGAGCGTGAAACGAGGGGGGGGGGTGAGCGCTTAATAATTATTAAAAGTGCACATGTTGTAAGTTAAGTCCATAAAGTGACTTAAAAAGTGCCATATGTCAATAGAGTGACATGCACATAAAAATGAAGGTGTTAGTGTTATGGAACACACATATTTTCCACATCATTGCATTATGGGAAGGATGATTAGACCATCCTAGATGGGAACATAGGGGACGACCTTGTGACATGTTCTCCAATGTGAGGTTAGAGGGGTACCTGGTGACCCATGAGGTAGTAGGAACTTTTGGAAACCATAGGGCTTGGGAGCATCCCTAGTCGGCCTTGAAGGATACCCTGGAGGTATTGGCACAACCCGAAGGGCTATTGGTGCCAATAAGGGGGTGAACTACTTGGGTTGCAGGGTTGATGGGGGATGTGAGCCTCTTGATTGTAGACTATTATTGATGACCTACCAGGTCTATTCCTCCATGAATGGTAGCCTTAAAATACTAAGGCTACACTACAAGTCTCAAGAAAGAGAAAACCCTTCTTTTCCTCTCTGCTGAGCGTGATTAAGGAAACACATGAGCATGACAACACTTTTTTCTTTAAAACCCATGTGCTCGTTCTTCTTTAGTCTTCCTTGATGTATGAAAACCATGGAAGTGAGGACATGAACCCATCTGCTTGTTCAAGAACTGAACTCTGAAACAGGAACATAACCATTGGTTCAGGAACAAATCACCTTTCTTCTGTTACTCCATCTTATGCATGTCTGCTCTTTTGCACGATGATCTTGACAACGATCTTCTCCAAAAGACTTCCCCTTGACATCGAATTCCTCTATGCAAGTTAGCTTCTCAATTCCGGCCCAGAATTTCCATTTTACCTCGAATTAGAAATCTCGCCCATCTAGAGCAAAATAATTAGTTTTGTAATATCATCACGCCTCTTCACAACATAATTCTTCAATTTAAATATCATTCCATTGTATTGAGCAATTCGTACTCAACGACAACAGGGTTATTGTCTACCTTCGCAGTAAAGTTTGCTAATTCAGTGACTTCAATTCTTTCCCATTTATCTACAACAAGACACATAGTGGCCTTTGAAAATATCAATCTTTGTCTTTCTGGTAATCAAAGTTACCTTCTCAGCTCCAAGGATTTGAATCACTGCACA
Source organism: Pinus albicaulis (assembly GCA_034641835.2). Taxonomy (NCBI): domain Eukaryota; kingdom Viridiplantae; phylum Streptophyta; class Pinopsida; order Pinales; family Pinaceae; genus Pinus; species Pinus albicaulis. The sequence goes on from JAXQQM020089265.1 coordinate 8,885, forward strand.
AACTTTTAAAACGGTGATACCATTTCTAAACCTGAGATGCTTGAACCCACATTGAATATATATCCAAAGACTGTCATTAAGATCGTAGAAGTAAATGAAATGCCCATAAACATAGATTTGACCGCAGAGGTGTGTTTAATAAATATGCAACCACTTCGTGAAGTATAATAAAATTATAAAGGTATATCCAACCTTGATCTGAGACTACAAAACATTAGAGGAGCTAATTGCATATCCAAAACTGTATTAATTCCAAATTCACATATACTAGAATTCAATCAATAATCATCCGTAGACGAATGAACATAATGAAAACTTCCTTTCATTAATCAAACTATACATATACTTACAATTTTCGTTTAATTCATCTCTCTCCATGGCTTGATTTTCTTTAGTTGAAGTGGCCTCTCCTAATTCCTTTGAGGCTTACAAATATATACAAAAGGATTCTGCAACCAATTCTGGTTCAGATCCATAATCTATTCAACCATATCCTAAAAATCCTCTAAATCCACTTTTGACTCACTAAATCCCTATTCTATGAATTCCTAATCCCTAAGATCTTTATGAGATCTTTACAAGTATAATATCTCTCGTATTCTTAATTATTTGAGAATATTTACATTAAAACCCTCACATACATATTTCTCACTCAAATCATTTTAAAATATACAAAATTCCTATAAATAAATTAAATTTTTTAACAAACATTAGACCCCTTAAGTCAACCAAAATACAATTATTTTTCGAGCCAGATGCTCTTGCATCAATTATGTTTGGCACCTTGATTTGATTATGTGTGGTACTAATGTGTACTTGGCTTTGGGTAAGCTATTTTCTAATGGAGTTAAAGCCCTAGCTCGAGGGAGACCCATTGTTGAGAGAGTATAAAAAATGTGGTCTTGTTGGTCTAGTCTATGATCATCTTGGAATTTTCCAGGAGATTTTAAGCAAACCATCATTTACCGAGTTACTTCGATCAGACCCATTGAGTAACTCTCAAGCAAACTTTGATTATGTGAATTTCTTATGACTCTTGGCTTTTATTAAGGGAGGGTTTTTCCTTTTCTCCTTTTTCATGCTCCCACTATGATCAATATGTCTTATTGTTGCCACGGGGTTCGAGGAAGTATCCCAAGAGTAGATCCACCTTAAGGATCACTTCTCAACTTATTAAAATGTGAGCCTAACCTCGAGGATATCGAGAGAATCCAGGAAAATTGACCCTCAGAACTCCCATTAGTGGAGGGTGCTAGCAACGAGAACTCTGATCTAATTTGAGCTGAACCCTGGAGCTTTTTATTATTGTTATTACTAATATGCTTAAGGTGTAAATATATGTGTCCTCGTTGTTGTTCATGTGACTATAGAAGCTCCCCCTTAGATTATCCTTCACATTTTTCACTAATTAACAATTCAACTTTTTGAAATAAAATCAATGAAGAGAAGTAGGAGGTACTATTCTCAATTTCTTCTTCAAATATTCAAAGGGATCCCTCGCCAAAGGCTTGGTGAATATATCATCTATTTGTTTTTTAGTTGATATATACTCCCTTAACACTTTGCTTAGTAACCAACTCTTTAAGGAAATGATACTTGATGGGGATGTGTTTTGTTTTAGAGTGAAACACTGGATTCTTTGATATTCTTATTGCACTTGTATTATCACATTTGATAGAGATTGGTTCATTGCATGTTTCCTTCATATCTTGAAGAATTTATTTCATCTAAAGTACTTGTGTGCAACAATATGTTGTTGTAATGTATCAACTTTGACAGTAGATAATGTGACTGAGGTTTGCTTCTTTCTCAATCAAACAACCAATGATTCTCCTAAGAGAAATGCACCACCACTTGTACTTTTTCTATCATCCATGCAACTGGCCCAATCTACATCTATGTAAGTTGTTAGTGAAAATTCTTTTTCTTTTGGATACCACAATCCATAATCCATTGTGCCTTTTAAATATCTGAATATTCTTTTTGTTGCTAAGAGATGGCTTTGCTTTGGACCTGATTGAGATCTTGCTATTAACCCAACTGTTAGCATTATGTTCAGTGTTGAAGTTGTTAGGTATAATAGGTCGAAAATCATAGATTTATGCAACTTTTGATCAACTTCTGGTGATTCATAATCCTTAGCATGCATCCAACAACCATGGGAGTGGTGACAGGGGTACATTCCTCCATTCTGAACTTTTTCAACATTTATTTTAAGTATTTCCTTTGTGAGATGAACATGCTTTTTAAGTTTTGTATGAGTTGTCCACCAAGAAAGAAAGAGAGTTCTCCAATCATTTACATTTCAAACTCAAACTTCATTTCATTAGCAAACCATTGGACTAGGGAGTTTTTGTTGCTTTCTAATATTATGTCATCAACATATACAACTACAATCAAGATTTTTTCATAACTTTTCTGCTCTTGAAGCCTTATTTTTGAAAATATTTGTCCAAACGAGAGTACCATGCTCGTAGTGCTTGTTTGAGACCATAGAGTGCCTTCATTAATCTTCAAAATTCATTAGGATTATCTGATAACTGGAAGCCTTTAGGCTGTTCTATATATACTTCTTCAAGCTCTCCATTAAGGAAGGAAAAATTCACATACATTGATATACTTTGAAGTCTTTGTGACAAGCAAATGCAAGAAACATTCTAATTACTTCTAACCTCGCTGAAACAAAAGCTTGTTCAAAGTCTAATCCTTCTTCCTGTGCAAAGCCCCTGCATACCAACCTTGCTTTATTTTTGATGATATGTCCTTGTTCATTTAGTTTGTTTTTGAAGACCCACTTTGTGTCTATGACGTTTTTGTCTATTGGTCTTTGTGTCGGCTCCCAAGTTTCATTCTTTTCTATTTGGTTCAATTCTTCACTCATTACATATATCCAATGTTCATCTTTGCTTGCTTCAGAAAACGTCTTGATTTCAATCATAGACAACATGGAAATTTGAGCTTGATTTGATGTCTCAAAAAAGTTTTATTCTTGCTTGAATCCTTGCATTCTTGTTACCAATGATTTGATTTTTAGGATGGTTCTTTTGTACATACCTCAAAGGCGCTTTTGAATGGTTCTCTGATTCCCCAACATCTTCAAATTGTTCTTCCTCTTCTTCACTGATTGACTGATCAAAGGGATTGATAAATCCTGTCAACTTGCTTTTGGGAGATAGTTCCTCATCAACTTTCACATCTATATAGTTCAACTATCCTGTGCAGAATTTTTTTGTAGCAATTGTACCCTTTGCTTTTAGTTGATTCTTGAATACCCTAAAAAGATTCCTTCATCTTCTCTAGCATCAAATTTGCCCAATTTATCGTCATTGTTCTTAATATAACATTCACTACTGAACACTTTGAAGTGTTTGATTGACGATGGTTTTCCATGTTATAACTCATATGGTGTTTTTTCACAATTAGGCCTGAGATGTTCTTTATTTAGTATATGGACTGTTATGTGAATGGATTCTTCCCAATAGGTCTGTGGTATGTTTCTTTCTTAAATCATAGCCCTAGTGACTTGTTGCATTGATCTATTTTATCTTGCAACTACTCCATTCTACCGGGGAGTGTTTGAAATGGGATAATGTCTCTTTATTTCATATTCATCGTATAAGTCTTCAAGTTCATTTGATGTAAACTCTTCTCCTCTATCTAATTGTATGCACTTTATCTTGTAGCCTGTTTGGTTCTCTACCAATGCCTTGAAGACCTTGAATTTAACAAATGCATTTGATTTATCTCTTGATAAAGCTACCCATGTTATTTTGGAAAAATCATCAATCACTAACATAAATTAACGCTCAACCCCAGGTGCTTATGTTCTAGAAGGTCCACACAGGTCCATGTGTACTAGTTGAAGTGGCTTGCATGAGCTTGTTTCCCAATTTCACATGACTTGCAGATAGGGTTTTATGGCTTGCTAATTTTGGGTAGGTCTCTTAGCTCCCTTTTTGTTGATTATGATGATATGATCAGAATTTAGATTCCCTAGCCTTCTATGCCGTAACCAACACTCAACTTGTTTTCCCAAATGACATTATTCACTTTCTTCCTTTAGAACATATACATCATTTGTTGTTCGGACTCCCTTGGCTGATATCTTTCCTGTTGTAGTTGACTTTGTTTCACGTTCTTAAGCCCTAAAGATGACATCATATTCGTTGTCGCAGATCTGACTCACACTAAGAAAGTTATGGTTCATCCCATCCACAAGCGATGCATCTTATGTCTCGCCTTTGCCATTATTCAAGCTTATGGTACCCTTTTCCATTATTTTCCCTAGTGCATCATTTCCAAATGTGACAATACTAGATTTGTTTTCATTTAGGGACAAGAACTTACTCTTATCACTAGTCGCCTGGAGCAACCACTATCTATGTATCATTGATTGTTTTGGTTATGAGCATAAAGAACAAGACCACAATCACTGATTTTCTTCTCTTCCTTTTTTGTTTTCTACGACATGGGTTCATCTATCCTATGATTACTTTGAGATGGTGGTCTAAAGTTTCTAAGTTGACATTCATAAGATTTATGTCAAAATTTGTGGCAATAGTAGCATTCAGTGACACCAGAAAGCAGGGAAAATGGATTGTTGTTCTTGTTTATGTTTGTTCTTGCAATTACAAATTTGATGTTGATTTAATTTCTTTTATGACTTCTTATTTCATTCCTTCTTATATATGCTTTTCAATTCATAACCTTCTCACCAAATTTTTAGCACAAATAATAATATCCATAGAATAAATTTTCATACATGGGGATAGTTTGTGCTTGTGAATATGGTCTCCTTGACATATGGTAGTTTTGTCTTTTGAAGAAATAAGGATGTTGGTAACTTATTGCATGCTTGCAAAATACTCTTGTTTGTTGTTGGTGGGTAGATTAGTCCTTTGCTTTTGTTGAGATGCGTTGTTACCTTGTTGTTGCTAAGGTGTGCTATTGGCATCCTTATTCTTTAGTTGTTGATTGTTGTCATTATCTCCTATGACAAATTTGATGAAGTTGATGGTCTTTTTATCCTTTGTCTTCTTCTTACTGGTTTCTCCTTCATAACCCAAACCAACTTTCATAAGAGGATATCTTTGAGCATTCGGTATCTCATCCAAATTTTCAGACCCTTTAATGTGTTTAAAATTCATATTTAACTCAGCTTGTGTTTTCTCTAGCTTCTTTCTAAGAGCAACTACTTCTTCGAACTTTTCATTTTTTTTTCCCTTTTTCTTTTAACTGTTGTAATAGGATATCTTCAACCTCTTTGGCCTCTTCTAATTCAACCTTTAACATGCGAAGTTCTTCAAATTAAGGTTCTTCTTTAACATATTTAATCAAAATCTCCTTTCGTTTTTGTTATTTTGTTTGAGTGTGTCAATTTCTTTCTTCTAGAGCACTAATTAGCTCTCCTTCAAGGCTAGCTTCACCCTCTTCTTCCCCACTCAACTCACACTCATTATGTTATCCAGTTTGAGACTCTAGGGACATAAGCATGAATTCACTAATTCCCTCTTCATAAGAAGATTCATTTGTGTCTTCTAAGGAACTGGTATCCTGGGTATACAAACTTTTCCTTCTAAATCTCTTATCATTCTTTACTCTGTTATATTTACTCTTTTCTTTATTTTTTGAGTTATTTTATTCCTTCTTAAATGGACATTTTTAGGCATAATTCCCTACTCTTCCACAATTAAAACACTTAAAAGGAAGTTTTCCTTTATACTTACCAATCCATTTCTTCGTTCTTTTCACAAATTTTGCTTCTTCTTCACTTGAGCCTGAACATGACCACTTTTGGTCTCCTATAGATTTCTTATATACTTTAAATGTTTCATCTCTTGATGTAGAATTTCCTTTTGTAATCCTCATTTCCCATGTTATTAAATATATTGATTCATTGTTAAAGTTTCAACATTAGACACCTCTTCAATCACTAATACTTTGGGATTAAATTTGACATGAAGTGATCTCAACACCTTTGGGACTATTGTAGACTCCTTAATTTTTTCATCTAGACCCTTCATAACATTTACAATAAATTTAACAACTTGAAGAAAGAACTTAGTTATGTCTTCATCATCATTCATTCTCAAGGAATCAAATTGCATTTTGTAAACTTGTAATTATGCCAATTTCACTTTACCATATCCTTCATGAATGTTTTTTAATTTATCCCACATTTCTTTAGCAGTCTTACAATGCATTACTTTTACAAATTTTGACTTAGCTATCCCACCAAGGATAGCATTCATGGCTTTGTAAATGAAGGAAAATTCCAATTTATCATCTTTATCTACAATAACTAGTGGTTTCTCATACCCATGCTCTATTTCACCCCAAACATATACTCTAGAGAACATTAAATATGTCCACATTCTAAATTTCCAAAAAGTATAATTAATACCATTAAACAAAGGAGCTTTGTTTGTAGGAAACCCTTCCCAACCATTCCTATGACTTAGATCTTCCTTTCAACGGTTAGGCTGATACAAAAGGAAATGACTTCGATATCAATTGTTGAAAACTAGGAAATTACTAAGAGGGGGGGTGAATCAATGATCATGTCTTTTAGCAATGACCTATTTTAACAACCTTTTAACCTTTCTTTTAACAATTAGTAGGATTATATAGATGTTCAAAAAATAACCATGAATTCAAAGGCAAGCACACATGCAACACATGTAGACACTAGATATAAGTGGAAACCCATAAAGGGAGAAAACGATGAATTTTGTTGTTGTGATGTAATTGCAAGCTCCCACTCCCTTTTTACATCATCATTTGTTGGCACCCACCTACATGAGGCTTCAACCCCTCTTTTATTGTGCAAGCTACAACTTGTTGGAAGCACCTATTTCCACTTCTTACAGGCTCCAACCTACTATTTTTTAGGCCACTACCTAAAAGGAAACACCAATCCCCTCACAAATTAAAATTTTAATTTGTCGGTTTACTTGATTTTTAATTTTTGAATTCCTACTTATTTTTGTTTTGTACTCTATCTCTACTCCTTTACAATTTTTTATCTCCCTTTCTACTCCATCTCAATTACATTTTTCACTTCAACTTCTCTTTCTCTTTGTATTTCTCTCTCTTGCCATGCAAATGTCAAATCAAGTCTCTCAAAATTCAATAAAAAAACAGTTCTGCATTCCAAAAATCCATCTTTATATGACTCACTATTTATTTGTATTTCAATGCATGGATTTGAAATTAAAAGGTGATCCACCCATTCGTTTCACATTCTTCTCAAAGTTGGAATCAAAATTTGCATAAACAAATTCCTAGCAAGGAAATGAATAGTCTTCCAAATGTTTGTTTGTATTCCATATGCCTAGCAAGAAAATAATCTTCAACCTTTGAAATTATGGATAAGATACTCGGCAAGTCACACCTATAATGAGCTTAATATTATATTAATATTTTCATGTTGTGCAAATCATCACCTCCTATTTGATGTAGGAATTCAAATCACTTGTACATAAAATTATGCCAATTATTCCATATCAAATTTCAAAACTCCTCTTCTGATGTAAACTTGGAAGTAATGGCTATACTAAAATTTCCTTTGAAACAAAGAAATATGGACTAGGGCAGGATCAATATGCTCTAGAAGGAAAAACTATTCACAAAGAGCTTCATAATGATTTCTATCCACATTTGAAAATTGTTACTGCAAAATATCCAACATTTATATCTTCTTCTAGAAACTAAAAATATCCTTTGTAAATGCCTTGATATTACCCCAAAGTGTGTTTTCTTGCAATTACCATGAGCATTCTGACCCCTTAAAGTTCTCAGGTGCACTATTATTTCCATCTTATCACCTTCCAATTTCACAGTATTGCAGTTGTTTGCTAATAATGATTTATGTCTTATATTCAAGCCTCTCATCTTGACTTCCTTCAGGAACATAAAAAGATGTTGCATGTCTTCTTTTACTATTTGAATCTTCAATGCCAACATAAGATGTGAACTTCTTTGAATCAAATTTCTTTTCATTTGCCGACTAATATTTTTACACATAAGACTCAACCATAATGCACAACTCCTTCATCAAAGTCAAGATCATTTATGAATCAAAATGACACTTCCTCAGTTTCATTGATAATAGCAATCCTTCCTTCAAAACCCATGAGAAGCAAGTCAAAATAAGAATCTACAATGTAATGGCCACAAATTTTCCTATGGAACCTCATTTCCAATGGCTAGGCATAGATGTGCTCTAATTTGGATTTGGTGCAGGAGGATTCTTTGGATTATATATTTCATATCTATTAGGCGATGTAACAACAAAGTCAATCCAACCCACATTAGGACCATTAAACAAACTCTACAAAGAATAGAAACATTCAAAATTTCATGTGGAAAAACATGGAAAGGAGTGCTTGGGCCATAACAAATGTTAATCAATGTTTTGTTGAAATGTTGATATTCTACCTTTAACCAATGATTCACGCTACTTCATAATGACTCGACTATGAATGAAGCAACACACAACCATATTAGGCCTTTGATCCTCAAAACCTGTGTGCTCAATCAATGCCAAGTTACCTGGAAGTATGCTAACATTTAAACACTTGATTCAAAACTGAACTTGGGGAGCATGAATTAAACCATGTGAGCATGAAACGCTCAGCTGACACAAGAACACTATTCTCCTTCAATAAGTGATGTATATTGACCCTCATGAGGAGCTTGATCTACTATAAATAAAATTTCTCTAATGAAAACGCCTTTGACATCAATGCCAACACTACTAGCACCATCTATAGTTAGGGTCATCAAACCCATGCCTATCTTTAAAGTAAATGGGGTTTCATTTTCCCCAACTAGTAGGCTAGAAAGTAATGCCCTTTCTTTGTCTCCTTACATTCAAGCATGTTAAATTCTCCACAAATGAGCCATGGTGCATCAAGAAGTTCGTCTTCTATCTAATGCTATGATGCTATGTGCTCTTGTCAATATTTAAAGTTGTAAATATTGGCCAAACCTAGGATTTCACTATCTTAATTGAGTAAAGGTGGAAAGAGTCTTTTGGAGAGGGGCTAGTTCCTTGTTTAAAAAATCTAGATGAGTGAAGGGAGAACAACACTTCAATGCACGATTTTCCTTTTGTGTGCTCATAGAAATACGATGAGCTTTGGGCCATATGACAACCATAGCCACACATATCGTGAAACTTTTGATTTAAACTTCTTGCAAATAGAGAAGATTTGTCCCACCAATTAAACACAATATCTGCTAAATAAAATACGTTTTATTCCAAGGTTACTTTCACTACAAACCGATGGAATTGTTCATCATTGTCTCATTTTCTTTTAGAACTCACATAATGCCATAAGAGTTATTCAAAACATCTAGTTATCAACGAAACCAATCCCCATGGGTAACTTGTTTCAACCATTTAGCTTGGTTGCTAGCCTCATTTGCATTTAATTTTCCTAGAACATGAAGGAGATTGAGTTTGGTGACTACCATTTCTTGGTTAGATTGAGCTCGAGGAAGGTTGATTAGTTGCAACATTTGATGACATGTTGTGTCTATTCGTAGCTTTAGTTTTTGAGTCTAAAGACTTCATGTCTTGATTCTTAGAAATGCCATAGTTTTTGTTCTTCCTGACTACTCCACTCATTATTAAATCACCCCGAGATATTAGTGGATAGTCACACATATGGTGATCCAAGTTGTAACACCAAAAGTAGGGGTTACACAAAATGATGTTGGAGAACACCTCCCTTACAACCTTGTCCCCTACTTGGATAATAACATATTCCTCAAGTTCCTCTAAAAGATTCATGATCCAAATGCGATCATTATATTATTTGTCATCTATGTTTTAGGGTGGAAAAATTGGATTCTTTAGCTTGTAGGGTCATTGGCTTTTAATGATAAGTCTCTCAATTTGGAGAATTGGGGTTTGAAACCTTCTAGAGCTATTTTGAGGCATTAAAAAATGTTTTTTTGGAGTAAAAATACTCTTTCTTGTGCCATACCCTTCGACATTGTTATACACTCAAATATCTTTCCAACAATGTAAGAATTGTGTCAAATAGAGTTCATATGAAAAAGTTGTGCCTCCTGCAAGTTGACTTACCATGTTGACCACTATAGCATGAGTGGATGCCACGTTAGCTTGTTATACACTCAAATATATTTCCAACAATGTAAGAATTGTGTCAAATAGAGTTCATCTGCAAAAGTTGTGCCTCCTGCAAGTTGACTTACCATGTTGACCACTATAGTATGAGTGGATGACACGTTAGCCCACATTACTGATGCATATGGGGCTAGCTACAAGTGAATTTTGAAGAAGAATATAGAAGTTCAATCCCGTAACTCTAGTTGAGGGTCAAGGGAGTCAAACCCTAGTTGTATATCAAACTATGTTAAATATCGTGTCCATTAGGAGCAGGTGTTCCATTCTATGTTATTGTATTTGTTCCATATTTGATTAGAGCAATTGGGAGTGGGAAATTGGAGAGAAAAATAGAGATGGTTAAGATCTTGTAACAGTATCGCAAGCCACAAGTCTCAGGTAACTCCATAAAGAATACTTCTTTCTCTATACTTGCACAATTTCCATACTAGAGAAGAGAGAACAAAGCAAACCTCATCTTCAATCCGGGCTTCTCCCATAAGGGTTTCCTAGGGAAAAAATTGTGTCTATTATGGATGGTGTGTGTATTTATATTTATCTATCTATCTCGCACTTCAGTTAATTTATTAATTTAATCGTAAAAAGCTAATAAATAAATAATTTGAGATCTAACGAGAACTAACATACATAGTAACATTTCAATAATTTTATCAGATCTATTATGACGATTTGTTCTAGTTGAATATACATAACAATTTACACATCAATTCACCTTAATGCAAATGCCACTTGGCCTTGGGTTGAAGAACCACTTAGGTTTATGAGAACAGATAAACATTCTAGGGAAGACTATGATTGCATCAAGAAGGTAGCCTTAACTCAACCTAGACTAGGTAGGAAAGCTATGCAATTTTATCATGCAAAAAATCATGAGACAAAAAATAGAATAAAACTAAAATGTTATTATGTAGCTCGGGGTTGCGATGCATGATTTTCATCACAAGAGCTAAGTCATTGAATTGTATCGAAAAATAAATATTTGATCAAGTTGTGAGTATGGGTATAGTGCAAAACATATAACTCATAAAATTCCCTATTCCACTCCAATTACTATCTTAGGGGGAACCCTCCTAACAAAATACAACTAAATGTAACCCATCCTACGCTGATGACAAGAATAGTCATATTCAAATTATAGTCATTATATATTGCTATTACGCTATTATAGTCATTATATATTGCTATTACACTATGCTTTTCACCATTATATTTATTAAAAGATTTTGGTTTTCATTGTAATACTATACTTTCAATTATGTATCTTGTGTTTTCATTGTGTTCTTTCATTTTATTTTTTATCCAACCCAGATCATTTGGAACATGTTGTAGTTGTGGGATTAGTGGTTGTGTATGAGGGTTTTGTTGCATTTTAGACTTGTTACTTCCACCCAATTGAATTGTAACATAGAGAGTGCATAAAGAATAACCTTGTTAACATCTCCTAAAAGTGCATTTATGATTGCGTTTTCTTTTCTCTCCTTATAAATGATCTCATATTCGTACCCTAATATCTTTATAACCCACTTATTAATCCACCTAATTTAATATTTTAAAAATTCCCATTTCAAAACAATAACTATCATAGAATCACATTAATCACATAACAAATTACTTAATATTTACTTATAAGACTCGCAACTCAAACTTTCCTTGCAATGATAAGACTTCCAACTCACACTTTCAAATGATAACACTTCCATACTTTCAGTGTAATGATAACACTTACATTTTACTTTATAATAATAACAATTTGAAGCACACACTTCATTGAGTCACATAGCAAGCCAATAAATATTTATTCAAATATAGAATTGGCAATTTATATTTAATGATAATGGTACAATGTAATTATTCTTGGTGTGTTTTTTTTGTTATTTAAAATATGTTGTTTTTGGGTGCTAAATATATTTAACATTATGAGAAAATTATTGAAGCACTTGAATTATACAGATTTCACAAGGTAAATTCTAACAAATTTTTGTTAAATATCAAGCAAAATTTAATAAAAAACATACTTAATAAAAGTAAAAATAAAAATATATAGAAAAATTAAAATACAACAATGACGACTTGATAACACTAACTTTCATTTTAATGACATTTTAGTGAAATCCAACCACTAAAGCATAAAATAGGTATAATAAATATATGGAGGTAGAAAACAATAGAGTAGTTTAGTGAGGTTACAAATTCCCTTGGAAAATAGTTGAAATCTGACAGAAATTTTGGGAAATCTGGGTTATCGTTCTTAAACTTGAGGATTTTGGGTGGCAATAGTTTTTGATTTTGATGGTGCCAAATTCATTTCCATAATCTTTGAAAAAAAAACCACCAAATTCCTGCTAAACAAAGTTTTTGATTTTGATGGTGCTGAATCCATTTCCACAATCCAAAAAACAATTCAAACACTAACAATCTTATGATCAGATTTTTTGAAAAAAAACCACCACTTTCCAGCGAAAAGTAACTTTCCAAGAAGAATATGTGGCCTAGATACAACCCTGAAAACAATTCATAATCTGACTGAAGGTAAAGTTGAAATCTCTAAATCAATTCAGCGCTTGGAAAAACTCTTTGAAACAAGGGCAATTTGCGTTGTTGTAGTCCCTGCCGGCCTACAATTTTTCTCCAGGTCCAAATGTAGGTATGTATGGGATGTGGTTGTTTTCATCATTATATATATTTCCCTAGCAACGTGTGAGGCATGGAAGGATGTAAAAAAGAGAAGGAAGACATAGGAGGTGGGTCTCTTGGAAAGATCTGAAAGGGTTATATAAGGCATGCAACGAGTGTCACTCAGTGTGGGATATGCAAGGTTAATGGAGGTTACATGCTTACCTGCTTTCAGCGATAATGCCTTGTTCCCTTAATAAAAGGGGAAAATCAGAGTTCTACGATAAGGGCTCAATCACGAAGGTCAAGACCTGTAACTGGTTCTTTATATGATATGGAGGAGACTGCTTGTTATCTTCCTTATCTGCTACTTCTCATTCAACTGAATCTACTTCTGCCTCAACCTCTGCATCAACGGCTTAAGCGAGGTGTCTTGCAGTACCGACACACTGTGGTTGTTTCTACTGTAGCTGGAGTGTCTGCTATCGCTGGGATTGCCGGTTTCAAGAGCCTATCTGTCTGGTGCGGTAACAACTTGAACCAGACATACTAATTGCTATGGATCCAACCTATCGAGCTATTGAATAGATGATCAGCCTCTAGTCCCAACTGGAAATAAACAATTATAGAGTCAAGATAGTCGATTGTCGCTAGGAAAGAAACAGGGGGTGAACGCTGGATAGCCGAAGGAAAGAAAGATGCTAACCGGGGGTTCAGGGCAAGTTTCGCACCTACAAGCAGCGGCTTCCGAGCCCTACTAATGGTTGTTTCTTGTGAAGATGGTGCTGTGGGTTGTTTCTTGTGAAGACGACACTGCTGTGAAGATAATTCTCGGTTTGAATCCTCGAACTACGTTTTAATCTCTGCCTCTGTATTAGCAGTGGTGAGGATTACTTCGATGGAGACAATGGCGAGGTAACGATGGCAAAGTAAATGCATGGAAGGGCAATGGAATCGGGGGAAATCAATAGCCACACGTCACCTTTTCGAATCCCCACACCATGCAGTCTGACAGTGAGTGAGCAGTCCCACAACAAGCGAGGGATCTCACATTGTGGCGGAGGGATGGATAAGACACCGAGAGACCAATAAAGGCGTCAACTAAGGCGATCTGGTGCATAGGCTCCAACAGCAGCAGTCCAAACTTTGCATAAAATTAAAAAAGCCACCGCCAACCGTCCAAACTTTGCATAAAATTAAAAGAGCCAACTTGTAAGGCGAATCCAGACTTTGGATAAAACTCAATTTAGATGTGAAAATTTTGAAATTATGCATTCTCACAATAAAATTACAGAAATGAAAGTTTGGATAAAACCAAATATTTTGCTAAAATCATCGATTAAATACACGATCAAAGCAAATTAATATCAATTCAACACCGAATTGATCGTTATAGTCCCATTGCCTTAGGCAGAGACTAATGACGTTCCACCACGTATAGAACGCTGAACTATCTAGATGGTCCTTCAACACGCCTCGGTCAACAACCCTTCAACTTCGAGCTATTTGAACAACCCATTGCCTTAGGCAGGGACTAATAACGTTCCACCACGTATAGAACGGTGAACTATTTAGATGATCCTTCAACACGCCTGGGTCAACGACCCTTCAACTTCGAGCTATCTGAACAATCGTTCAATTCCTCTAGGGTTATCTGCGTGAACCACCATTCAACTCACGGGTCACCACGTAATTATTCCACTCTCTTTAATTATAACCTAAAAGTAACCCGTCAACGAGCTCCTTATCTCGAAAGCTTTCCTTTCCTTTAAACCTTCTCCATTTGCATTCAATCCATCGTGTATTTGCGATTAGGGTTTGCTCTGCCTCCGCCTCCATCACTGCATATTCCCACAGCAGGAAGAGGGAAAACCCCCGCCTCCACCTCCATCACTGCGTATCCCCACATCAACAAGAAGGAAAAGCCTAGCTGGAGGGAAAGAACTGAACTTCTCTGAAAATGTGTTATTACGACTTTCTCCGTTGATATCGACATTTTCGCTTCATGATAAAAGGAATTAGTGGGCTACCATCATCTAGGTCTTCGAGCTCAAGGCGTGCAATGGGGTAAGCCTGTACTTCTTCATGAATTACTTGTAAGTTCTATTTACACTTATTAGTATAGATCCTTCTCAAACCCTGATGTATTGAGCTTTGAAATCCTGATTTATTGTGCTCTGTAAACTTCTGGATGTCTAAAGGTTTAATGATTAAGATGAATATGTCTTAATTGTATTGGTATACAATCGCATAGGTACATCTTAAACCTGATCAGCACTCAAAATAACACAGAATAAAAAGATAAAATAATCTTTTGCGGGTTAAAATAGATCGATGTTGATGATTTTATTCCTTTAAATTCATTTAGGTTGTGTTTTTTTGTTGTTGTTGGGAAAAACCTTGCTTTTCTAGGCATAACAGCTCTATATAATGTCTTTTTGGTTCACTGCAACCAGTTACAGGGTAAGGCTTATGGATGGGATTGTTCAGTGCCTCCTGAAAAGTGAAGTGGTGAAAGAAGAACCTTCAATATGGTCAAATATTGAACTGGTTTGGATGGAAAGTCACATGATCTTTACAACTCTGTTATTGCGGCAACAAAGCTCAGTGTCTCTTGATCATGGGCTTGGGTGGAATAGGAAAGACAACGTTCCTAAAACAACTCTTTAATCAGATATTTTCAAATTACTTTGGATCCTGCTGTATCTTTGCTTCTTAAAGGCTTGATTTAGTTGGATCGAGAAATAAATAGTAAGGATGAAGGTAAAGAGATGCTTAAAAGCATTTCAGAGCTGTCCCTGCTCTTGTAGTTTTAGATGATGTAACTCATGCTGATCAGCTGAATGCATTTTTGTCCATCAAGGATGCCATTCTCCTAAATAGCTTAATTTTAGTTACATCTCAGGACAAACATGTTCACACTGCAAAGATTTGAATATCTGGTGGATGGGTTCTTACTGGTTTGTGTGGGATTGCCTTTATCTTTAAAAGTGGTTGGGGCACTTCTTTGTGGAGAAAATGACAAATCTTATTGGAAAGACCAGTTGGATAGACTTTAGCAAGTCAAAGTTTCCATTAGGATATACAAGATATTGAAAAATAGTTGTGAAAAGACAGGGATATGGCCATTAAAATCATGCCTTCTTTCAGGTTCATACATCGCAAAGATTTGAATATCTGGTAAATGAGTTTTTAATGGAGTGTAAAGGGTTGCCCTTATCTTTTGAATTGATTGGGCACTCCTTTGAGGAGGAAATGACAAATCTTTTGTTTTTTGGAGTTTAGTTAGATAGATTTTAGCAAATAAAAGTTTTCACCAAGATATGTAAGAGATTTAAGATTAGTTACTGGAAGACAGTGATGTACCAAGGTACAATAAGAAGATGACAGTTGAATGTTTATCCAGAAAGGTAGTCTTTGGCCCCTTCCGGTCGGTCAGATGCTCCAAATTGCAGATGTATTAAATGATCTCAGATTTTCATAATGGTCATTCTTCTTGTTTTTGGGATTTCCACTGCCCCTTTATTATACCATTGTCATCTCATCAATTTTTTTGAAGCAATTTCATTTGTGTTCGTTGCATATCCCTCTAATGATGTTAAAATGATATTTTTACCAAATACACAAAACAAAACGGTTTAAATGGTCTTTTCCGCACCTTCAGAAGCATATAAATCATGTAAAAAAAAAATTGTACAAATTGTACAAAACCATCAACAGAGTCGACTAAAAAAAGCCTGGTATCAAACCATTCACAAAGTCGAAAAAAAATGATTTAAAACATATAAATAATACTAAACCATTTTAAATTTGCAGCCATTTTATATAAATCATCTTAAATTTGGCAACTGACATTGACTGTGGTTTCTTTTGAAACACCAGAGATACTCAAAGATATAGTTTGCAGCGATCCAATATTTCAGAAATGCACGGTTGATCGAACGGAAGTAGTTCCATGTGAACTCCATTAGATTAAAATGAATAATATTTGCAAGAAAAGGCGCGTTGATGGAGCAACGAAATTCTCTGTCTCGCCTATCCATCCTCTTGATAGCTCGGCACGATGTGTTGTTGGCTTTTCCAGGGAGCCGCTTTCTTTTCTCTTTTTTGTCAAGAAAACACATTTCAGAATCTAAATATACTTGAGCATTTCAACAATGCCTATTGAAAAGCAAAACCATAACACTGAAAATGATTCAAATCAAATAAATGTTTCCAAATCAAATAAAAATTTCCATAGATCTGTTTTCATTTCAATATACTGTAAATTTCAATTTCAACTATCTTCCACTTCAACGTATTTATAGAGAGTTCAACGATTGTGCTAACCGCTTATCAAAAAGAGCATTATTACTAGGGCCACATTACAGTTGAATAATTAGATGGCAGTCGGATAATAAATTTTAGCAACATCACATTAGTTCAACTGAGCTGCCATACTTGGACTCAACTAGAGTAGAAGCAGTTTTCTTTTCAGAGAATAAGCAATCAGCCGCACAGCTGCACAGTTTTCTACAAAAGAATAGAAATATGAGTTAAGTTAAATATCAAATACAGAGAAGCTACAAACAGCAACACAGATACTACAACAGCTACACAGATAATACAAACAGCTAAATAGATACAACATAAGATAAACAAAATAATGCAATATATTATCATATATACTTTTTATCTGTTCATATATACAGATGAGTCAATCATCATTTAAAATTTTGAGGTAAGAAAAAAGTTTCAAGACAGAATTATTTTTAGCCAGCAATATATAAATTTTAGAACAATAATATATAGAAATCTTAAACCTTTAAATTTTAGAACAATAATATATAGAAATCTTAAACCTTTAAATAAAGTGGGATGACATGTAAAACAGAACCGAAAAATGTATATATATATATATTTTTTAATTTGAATAAATAACAAAAAAAAACTTTCATCTAATGAAAAAAAAATATATATATATACTGAACATTTCAACAATGCCTATGGAAAAGTAAAACTCTAACACTAAAAATGGTCAAAATCAAATAAATATTTTCACATATGTGTTTTCATGCCAGAATTGCCTACTCATAAAACTTGTGAAAGCCAAGCCAGTGGTTAAAATTAAACAGCCAGAAATAATGGGTAAAATGGGGCTTGATCAAGTTAAGATAGTGGTTAAAAGTAAATGGCCAGAAATAATGGGTGAAATGGGGCTCTATCAAATTAAGAGAAAAATGTAAATTCATAAAGCACATCAAAACCTTAGATAAGAATACCATTGACAAAACGTTATATAAAAATATTATCTGCAATATTATGAGTAGTAAAAAGTTGAATTTAAAAAACACACCAATGGTAATGCAATATTAAAATTGAATCTAAAAAACAGTAATGATAAACAGTTTATTTTTTGGAAAATTTATATTAATTATTAATATTATTATTAGACAAGACATTACTACATCTCATACATATTAAGTTAGAGTCTTTTGGCACCATTTTGTTTTTATCAATAAAAGTACAAACCAATTATTCTTCACAAATTTATAACATACATATCATATTAAAATAAAAATGATTAATGACATATTATTAATAAATATAGAAAAGCATATAATAATAAAAATATTTCTATTAAAATATATATAATATAAATAACCAGCCTAGATCCATCTTAAATCTAGATCTACCAAATAATAAGAGGGATCAAAGTCTGTAGATGGATCTAAGTTGTTATTTTTACTTCCCATAATGGATTTCCTCCTCTCTTTAAATGAATTTCATCATAACAAATACCATGGACAAAACCATTCCAACCCAAAAACTACAAATCATTTGTTTTTATTATTATTATTATTATTATTTTTTGACAAAGTCCAATTGCTTACATAACATAACTACATCTCTTCAAACATATTAAAGATACATTACAATGAGTAAGTGTTGAAACCTTAACATGATTGACCAAGAAAACCAGAACATCGAGGCCCTAGATGCTGAAAACAATGAAGAATCCATGGTTTATTGATGTTATCTGTGCAACAAAGAGGTTTCCTTGGAAACCCACGAAGAAGACTCTGAGATGGTTTGCAGTGAATGCCGTCATGAATTTGTGGAGGCCATAGCCACTGCTCAGAGAGCTCAACATGAATGGTTGGGTAACAATGCTAGGTTGAGGTGCCAAAGACATGCTAGGGTTGAAAGCGCAGTGGGCACACAACTTGAGCAACCGTCCAATAGGGCCCACCGGGGCATTGTTTAACAAAAGTTTCCTATCAGGCTTGGCGCCCAAGAGGGTTCCTTTGCGTCCAGATCCTCATGTCATTCAACCATTGGATGGTGTTAGTATTTGAGGTCCATTTTTTTTATATTTTTGTTAAAACCCTATCTAGAAAATCTCTGTGCCTCAGGGTCGCTGAATGGGAGGCACTTATAGACAAAATTTATAAGCTGGTAGGTATCCTAGAGGAGATTATGAAACTACTTTATGAGGGGAGACAATTAAATTTGGAAATGCTTCGAGGGATTATGGCATAAAAAAAGGATGTCTCTATCTCCCTCATTATCAGATTGTGAGGCGGTGCCAAAGGAAATAGGGCATCCTCTGCCTCTAAACCCCTCTCATTTAAAGATGCTCTCAATTCAGGGTCTAGCTCCCAACCCTTGGAGGCACTTGTTGGCTAGGCCTTTACCACTGAACATTCATTGGGAGCTCTAGCGCTCAAGATGAATGAGCTCTCCACCATGATAAAGATTCATTTTTATTTCAACATGTGGCCATCTATTGTTTTAATGGATTTTGGCCCTCAACTTCTGCCCTTAGGGATTGGGTTTTTCAGAATTGGACGCAGAACTTAGATATGATTTTTAATTCCAAAGGTTAATTTGTTGTCATCTTTAAGGACCTTGCATATAGCCAGAGAGTTTTTGACCAGGTTCCCTAGTTTTCAGGTTGTGCAAGACTCTCTATCCAACCATTGTTTCTAAAATTCAACCCACTCTCCATGAAGATTCTGGCCACTCTGGTATGGGTAAGACTCTAAAACTTTCCCCTCTTGTGGATTCGGTCAAATTTCCTTGAAGCTATTGGAAACACTATTGGATGTTTTGTCAAAATAGACATTGAGAGATTAGCTAATGGGTTCATCTCATTTGTCCTCATCAGTGTTGAATTGGATTTAAGTGCAAGTTTCCCAGATAAAATCGTTCTAAAATGGAGTGGCAAGGAACATCATCAACCTCTAGACTACGATGTAGATCTTGTCAGTGGCCCGAGCATCTTCAGAGTGCTTGTCTTGTCTCTAAAGGGGTATCATGATCCCTAGAGTTGTGAAAATTGAACCATGAATGGCGTGATTAGAAGGAAGCTTCAAATGTCAAGAACATGACAAGTAATAAGAAACAAAACCCTTTGCAAGAATAAACATTTCCTGATTCTTCAGCCTCACAAGACCCTATGCAACCCACGGTTGATTTGCATCCGCCCTCAGTGGAAAAGAATCCTTTGGCTATGGAGAATGAAAATTCATCAACATTAATTGTGGCTACAACTAGTGGACAAAAGCGGCCTCATGAATATGATCATTTAAATAGTGACAAGGATGTCTTGCACTCTGAGGAGGCGGCAGCGATGGAACTTTCTCTGAAAAACGAGAAGGTGACATTGTTCTCAGTTGTAACTGAAAAATCTGTGGGATCGATAGATGTCCATAGGAGAAAGGGGAAAAAGAAAACTCTTGAACACCTCTGGTGTCTGATATCACAAAGGATATTTTATATATGTTTATGGGTACAAAGGGCATCTTTCATACAACATGTCTTCTATACTGAAAACTATAGCAGAGATCCATCTTAGTTCCATCTTAACTATGACTCCGAAATCTATTAAGAGCGGAGAGATCAAATCTCTTAAAGTGCAATTTTTTTTTTAAACGCAAAATTTGAGAAAAAAATTGCACCTCCAGAAATTTGATCCATCTAAACACTCAATAACTATGATAAATCTAAGCTACTTTTATTCAATTATAATATAATATTTCTTAATAATATAAATCTAAAACTATAATAAATCTAAGCTAATTTGGTTTCAGATATTAAACCATATATTTCTTAACAACATCATTATTAATTAATTTCATTATAATTATGATGTACAAATATGAATTTAGGTGCAACTGGTATGAAATTGTTATTTCCGAAGAAAATATTGTTGATAGCAAAAGGAAATTGTCGCATATAGTTGATAGACAAAGGAAACGTATGGTTGGAGCGAGATTTTGATCTCTACACTTCTAGAAAAATGAATGAATTCCAGCGAGTGGAAATCCAAACGCTTTACCATGCAGTCTGGTTTTTTTTGCTAAAGAGATTGAGAAAAATAGCTTAAAACACTATAGCATTTACTTCCTCGTAAACTATTTTTGAAAGCTCAAACGCATATAAGTTATAAACTAGCAATTGCACCTGTGGTGCAAAGGAACGCCGAAAGGAGAGGAATGGTGTATCTTCGGTTTCACCGGCAGGTGAGAAGTTTTTTTTGCGGGGGCAGTTTGTGCCACAAGTATGAAACTGTGCGAGATGGGAGTTGAATCAGATTATATGTTAGTTTTGAAGAGGCGCTGGTGAAGGAGTTAAATATTAATGAGATATCTGTGCATTTGTCAGCTGTTGGTGGGTTGAGCTACATGGTTTGAGCGGTGTGGAAAACATTTCTGAAGATGTTGTGAGCAAGAGTTGAAGCTTTGGAAATGATATAAGAAGGAGTTGAAACCACAACAAGAACGGTAGAAGTGATAAGACCATATCTGAAAACATATTTTTGAAATAGTTAATTTGAATTTTAAATATTTATATTTATTTTAATAAAAATATTAATTTTTAATTTAATATGATTAAGTTGTAATTTATGTAATTTTTTTTTTCATTTTATTTATTTATTTATTAATCTTTGTTCTATTTTGTTTCTATTGATTTATTGATTTATTTATTGTATTCTTATTTTTGCAATAAAGATTTTTTTTTATCTATTTTATTTTTAATTTTAATTATATCTTTATTTTATTTTATTTCTATTTATTTATTCATATTTTATTTATTTATTTAATTATTATTAATTTTTATTTTTTTTATTTTTTTTATTTTTCGTTTGGAAATGCACGAGAGTGATTTGCCGAGAGTGGTCAAGAATTACGGGAAGAGTAGAAATATTACTAGTACTGACATTTCGCATGACAGAAGCATATGTTAGTACAAACTGAAAAACCACTTTGAGCTATGGACTCACACAGCACCAACAGATATTTTGAATTTCTCCTCGACTTTGATTTCTGGTTGTAGCCTCAACACCAAACAGTGAATGGTATTATGACTCGCACTCCAAATCCTGTCAACGATCTCCTCAAAGACAGGAATAAAGCACCCTGAAATAATATAGAACAAAACACATGCCAATGCATTAACATCTTAGCAATTATTTTCTCCTTTCAGTTGACCATGTAACTAAAGAATAGTTATCATGTGTGTATCTACAATCTGTTAAAAGGGGTAAATATGAACCTGTAACTATATCCACTAGGATAAGTTGATAAAGAAAAGGCCATCTTACCTTTGCAACTGATATTTGTAACCCAGCCAATAATTGTGACAACATGTCGATTGAAAAATAACTACATTCCAACAATATTAGAACAAAATATAAACAAATGGCAAATAAACACCATGCAAACCCTCATCCATCAATCATAGAAATCATATTTTTAATTTTTAGCCATGAAACTTGCCCCAAGGCAGAAATAGCTCAATGTCAAATCTATAATTTTTTAGCCATGAAACCTGGGCCACGGCAAAGCAAACAGCTCAACGTTATGAATGCTATAGTAGTAAACATGAAAAGAAAAAATACAAGCTTGGACTAGGCTGTAGACTCTAATGCTTGGAAAACAAAATGCAAAGATCGACATTGTCTGATATGTGACCTATGCGCATCAGCCAAAATGATATCTGGTTCCTATTTAAGGTAGCCATACTCATGATAAATGCTCATTGTCGGCATTTAAAAGACAAATTTCCATAATTGAGTGAGTGCTCTCATTCATACTCTTCACAGTCTAAAATCACTAGTCATAGCAATGATTTTGTAAGATCCAAACAAGCTGATAAGACCTCCACATTGACAACTTAACACCTTCACATTGCCTTCATTCAATTCTAAAACCATGTGTTGGTTTCTTATATGTGCATATAATGTACACAACGCTGCAGAATCTCAAACCTACTTGTCTAGGCAAAAGAGCAGGACATGATGGCCTTCAAATATGAACGAAGTTTTTACTTTATAGATTGTCTATTTCACTCTTCCCATTAAACAAAGGCTCCTTTGCCAAAAGTTCTGCTAGTATACATCCCAAGGACCACATATCAATTGCTGTTGAGTACTGTTTTTCTCCCAATAGAAGCTCCGGAGCTCGAATCAATTAATAATAGAATATCATTTAGAAAACTGAAACAGTTAAGCTTCTCCAAATCATTTTCATTTACTATTTCTACCCATACAACTCGAAGCATCCTGGCACATGTCGTAGTGAACTCAATTAAAAATTATAAATTATAATGCAATGTATAAAGCATCATAAGTGACAGCAGGTGTTACATTCATTATTTAATCGATACAAAGAGGCTGCATAAGAAAGAAGACAGATATTGTCGAGAGAAAATCAAATGCTTTAAGGATCTTTGTCACATGTAAAAAGCGTAATGGCCACAATTAGACAGCCCTTGCTTTGAAGGAGTCATAGGTGTGACCACATACTGTTCAAATGTCCAAATGTTGGTAAAATTGTATGGGGCATCATCCTGAGGAGTAATGTTTGACTTATTAGAAGAAATATAGGCAATCGTGATCCAAATAATACTGTACCATAAGGGAACAA
Source organism: Pinus albicaulis (assembly GCA_034641835.2). Classification (NCBI taxonomy): domain Eukaryota; kingdom Viridiplantae; phylum Streptophyta; class Pinopsida; order Pinales; family Pinaceae; genus Pinus; species Pinus albicaulis. The sequence goes on from JAXQQM020089265.1 coordinate 32,570, forward strand.
CCATTGGTGTATAAGGTTTCAAAGTCAGCATACCGAACAATTTTTACTATGTTCTAAACTGCGCAGATTAAATGAGAAATCCCCATTATCATTTGTAAGAGAAGATTTAAAATTATCTGTATATCACCACAACTAAAACATTTGTTTGGGGACTTGTGTTTCAAACATTTTTACTCAATAAAATGCTTCGTTGGAACTATCGAGATGACGACACTCACAAGAAAAAAAAATGGGCCGCAAAGGGGCAAGATGTCACACATTGGTAACCGTGGTTATTGACAAAATTTTTTAATAAAATACTTTGGCTTAACTACTAAAATATATTCCCAAAAGAACCGGGCTGCAAGGCGTCAAGCCCACAGGGTCTCGTTTCAAGTTCAAAATTGCTCTTTGGAAATGCCTCTAAGCTTAATACCTGAACATAAATATTAACATTCATTAAATCCAATTTGTCTGGCCAGATGGTCCACGCATTCAGAAGACATCAGAGAACAAGAGGGATAAAGAATTCATGGATAAGTGGGCGCCAAAACTACCCCTCTTCCCCGACACTTTTCCACACACTCGTAAGAGTTCGGGAAACAAATGACTTAAATAAGGCTTGATAAGGGGCACTCAAACTACTTTTTCCCGACACCCGTCCACACATTCTAAGAGTTCATAAACAAAAGACATAAATAAGGTGCTGGATAAGCGATACTCAAACCGTAACTCTTCTTGATGCCTTTTCTCCGAAGAAATTTTGCTCCTTAATCCACTCGGTGGAAATCTCAATCCCCAAAATCTGCAATCTCACAACAGCTTAACCGTAATATAAGGGTATTTTTGCATCTCCTCAATCAACCCGTATCTATGAAATTGTACCTGAGCCAGTGTTAGTAAGAAGTTGGGCAATTTCGATTCAATCGGATTCCATTGATCAGTAGGTTGGAAAAGATTCAAGAGGTATATTTTTCTGTTTTTATAGCACTCTGTTTGTGTTTTGCACATATGAGCAATGGGATGAGATTGAAATATTTTATTGTTGGACTTAATTCTGAACTTTTTATTTTTGAAATGAAGAGTCCAAACTTAATGTAAAGGATCTTAAAGCATGTATGCCTAGGTTTATTTGATTCTGAGTGAAGAATATCTCCACCATAAAGCCCGAACTTATGCTTGTAGCCGAGCCCAATGTTGAAGTATATGGCATGGTTATCTCCTGGGTACAAATAGGATTCCTTATGTGGCCTTTATTTAACCAAAATGCAGACCCTTGATCAATGCATACTACTGGAAAGGGAGGTTCTTTCTATTCACAGTCACCCCTGAATTTTTTATCATTATAAGGCTGAGTTGTATGAATCCACAGGGCTGTTTTTATGCCACCACTGCAGGAAGTTTGAATCCCATCATTTTCTCTGTGTAAGGCCAAATTCAGACCCACCTTAAGCTGAATTAAGTGGTACAAAATCTTGGGTATTGGCTAGACGAGATGCATCATTGTGGTCTTCTGAGTACCTTTATCTCTTTTTATATTTTGAATAATCCAATGATATTATGATTACATGTGAAATGTTTTGTGAAGGATTGAAATGTTGTGAAGCATAAAATACAGAAGGAAGTTCAAGTAAATTAGAACTGACCTAGCTCTGATCAAACAAGATACACAATAGCAGGAAGCAATCAAAGAGATAATATGTACCTTTGCATTATAGTTGATGTATATAAACTTATATCTGTGCATTATACAACATGAGAAATCAATGAGAAGCTGTAAGTATTATTGCAACTTCCTTGTTAGCTGAGCTAGATAATATTCAAACTTCAATTAAGCATTCTAAAACATGGTTGATAAACTCTTGGTTGAGCACCAAATGCATGACAATGAAATGCACGGATTCGTTTTATATTTTGAATAATCCAATGATATTATGAATGCGGGTGCAGATTGCAAAGAATGGAAGATAAACTTACAAGGAATTTCGCGTCCCCATAGCGGACCAATGGCCTTTTACAAACTGTAATCCACAGAGAAAGGAATGCAGTTGGGCTAGAAAAGA
>JAXQQM020079522.1:0-16379 GCA_034641835.2 Pinus albicaulis
TACAAAAACCTCTCTCACTTTTCTAACAGCTATTATGGTTTTGGAAATATTAAACAAAGTTGGAAAGCACTTTTTGCAGAAAATTACAGTCAAGTCATCATTTTGCAGAAACTATTGTGATCAATAAAAGATGAATTTTACAAAACTGAAGGAGGTTTATGTTATTAAGAGGACCATATACAAAAACCTCTCTCACTTTTCTAACAGCTATTATGGTTTTGGAAATATTAAACAAAGTTGGAAAGCACTTTTTGCAGAAAATTACAGTCAAGTCATCATTTTGCAGAGATTATTGTGGCCAATTAGAAATACATTTCACAAAAATTAAGGAGGTTTTTGTTTCTAAGAGACCCATCTACAAAAACCTATCTCAGTTTTTGCACAGTGGTTTTATAATGAGAGATACATGCACATATTTACAGGCCATTTTTCAGACTCTGTAAAACTCTGTTTTACGCATATTTTTTACAGAGAATATTATGCACAGCTGGAGAGGAATTTTGGGAAACTGAAAGAGGTTTATCTCATCAACATATTAATCCACAATAACCTCTTTCACTTTTTACATATCTATTACGGATTGAGAAATACGAAGATATCATTGGACCCTAAGTTTGCAGAATTGTTGGAGCAGATTGCACAAAGAAAGGAAGTAGTTAGTGACTTGGATGCCTCATCATCAAATAAGATTTGGATCAAATTCGAATTCTCCTCTTTGTCATCACCTATCCATCAAAAATAGTGCCAAATAGTTTGAGTGTCCTTTACTTTAGTTCTATTTATGTAAATAGTTGGAGAGATTTGTGAACCAATTTTGATATTTGTTTCAAGATATTTTAGTTTAGAATTTGTATAAATACTCCACTCTTGGAAGCATTTGGGTGGATTCTATTACTCTGCTGTAACACTGAGATTTTCAGAATAAAAGATTTTGGAGAAGTTTACTTGTGGCTTGCTGGATAACGATTTGAAGCACTGGACTTGTTGCAGGATTCATGTGTTGGATTACAGTTCAATAAGTGTTTCTACCTTTTGTCTGAAATTTTATATTAGTTTTTAATACCATCATATCCATTTCTGAATAATTTACATAAGAGATTGAAACAGAATTTGCTTAATTGTACTATGTTTTCAAATGTGATTGTTCCTAAATGTTTTCTTCTAAATTAGCTATAAGCATGAATTCTTAAATGCTCCTGCTTCGCTAATTTAAGCACTGTTGATTGCTATAATAAAGAATCCTTTATTGCTCTTTGTTTGTAGTCAATTCACTTCTTCCTTTTGAACATGGTGAAAGATTCTTAATTGCCTTTCATCCTTTCAAGATCATCCCACCCACTTTAAATTTTAAGGATTGTTCTCTGTCTAGCTATCTTGCCCTGTAATACCATCTTGTGCGTAGAATAGAAATCCAGTAAAGCCATCCTTTGACTCCATAGCCCAATGGACTGAAAGCTCTCAGCCTTGCCCTTAGTTTGTGGATTCCACCAATTTCCCAAAACAAATTTAGAATCTATAACTAGCCTAAAACCTTTCAAGAACAAAGATAAATTATAAAGAGAGAGCCCTCTCTGGATGCAGATTGGCTAGATTCTGCATCTAAAAGGTTGGTTTGTGGTTACCTCGGGTATACTTTCCTCTTACACAACTTCTAGGAAAACCTGAGTGATAACAGCTTTAGCTGCCTTTCATCCCTTCAAGATCATCCCGTCCACTTTAAATTTTAAGGATTGTTCTCTGTCTAGCTATCTTGCCCCGTAATACCATCCTGTGTTTAGAATAGAAATCCAGTAAAGCCATCCTTTGACTCCATAGCCCAATGGACTGAAAGCCCTCAACCTTGCCCTTAGTTTGTGGATTCCACCATTTTCCCAAAACAAAATTTGAATCTATAACTAGCCTAAAACCATTCAAGAACAAAGATAAATCATAAAGAGAGAGCCCTCTCTGGATGCAGATTGGCTAGATTCTGCATCTAAAAGGTTGGTTTGTGGTTACCTCGGGTATACTTTCCTCTTACACAACTTCTAGGAAAACCTGAGTGATAACAGAACTTACAAATGAATATGTAAATTGTCAACGCTGTGGGACCCGAATAAAAGATTATGTTGATATGTTGGGTTTTAAACCAAAGTATGGAGTGTTAAACATGGTCCGAATATAATATCGATTGATGAGTATTAAGCTGTGGGCTCCAAGGTTTAATTTAATATTTATCTTTGGTATTTATTTAACCAAAGCCGGATGTATGGATACAAATTTCCATAAGGTGAGTTGGTGTGTTGTGGCCATTATATTTTGGGTTTTAAATGCAAAGCCGAATATTGGTTCGATATATTCATGAAATGGGTATGTAACCAAGGTTACATATATTGATTCAAATTTCCATAAAGTGGGTTTTATTATATGGTTTTAATCATGGGTTGAACATGTAGCTTCCGCATTAGAGTTTGCCCAATATGAGAATTATTTTGGTTTATCAATGAACCATGTAGTTTTAATATGGAGAATGTGGGTTTGCGGCCCTTGGCTACATCATTTGTGGTATCAGAGTAGGAAAGGCTCTTTTGAAAATTAATTAATTTTTTTTAATGCATGTGAAATGAGAGAAGAAAGAGAAAATCAGATTCTAAATCTGACAAGCAGCATATACACAGAATTGAAGTGAACAGGCATTTGCAGAAATGAATGAAGACAGTACATTCAAAGTACAAGTGAATGAAGAGAACAAGTTCGTGCAGAGATCTTGAAGGTGAGATAATTTTAATCTGGCTTGAAAATTGTGATTGCAGAATTTTGGTTGTAGATAAGATGAAGAAAAAGTTTGATGATGATGACAGTGAACCTAAATATTCTAGCTAAAGGTTGGATAGGGAGAACAACTGAAGTTTTCTCAAGATAAGGTGAGTTGAGGATATAAGCCTAGAGAGAGCAGAAGAGAGTGCTCAAAAGGTTCCAAAAATAGTGAACCAATGCTTTCCAAAAGAACAAGTCCAGAGAAGGGATTGGTGGGGTAAGTGGCAGCAGGGAGAACTTGATGTTGCAGAGGCATAGTGCAACTCGTAGTGAGTGAGGAGCTCTTGAAAAAGATGATAATGGAGGATCAGAGAAGAGGTTCTAAAGAATGCCACAGAGATAAGATGAAGGATAGAGAAAGAGATATTGTAGTGATGAAAGTACAACTGGAGGTACTAAAGGAATGGCTACAAGAAGAGGAAAACTAGAGAGGAGGATGGATCTTTCCACTGAAGGGAAAGAAGGTAATTTGGCAACCATTGAAAATGAAGTGGAGGTAGAAGGAGATTGCCTTATGGAAGGAAGAACTCATATTTTTTGCGTCAAAGATGGAATTTGAGGATTCCACATGCAAATCTGTTCAAAGAGAAATGCTTGAAGAAGAAAATGAGACTGAAAAGTCTTGTGTTTTTAAAACTAATGAATTGTGTATGATTGTAGGTACATCATAGGATGATGAACAAGCTTTAGAGTTTGTTAAGGATAAGAAGTTGAATCTGAAATCTGTTCAAAAGGATGTTGAGCTAGCAAGATCTCAGAAACAAAAGGAGATAGAGGGGTCTCATGAGAATATTCAACAAAATATTGAAACAGAGGAAGAAGGACCATCTAATGATTGGTCAACAACAAGTGAATGTATGGAAAGTTTTGTAAATTTTCCAAATTCTACTCCAATTGAAATTGTTGAGTTATATAGAAAGTTAGATCTTCAGAGAAGAGAATTGGAAAAGCAGAGGATATATACACAAGATAAATTGTTGAAGAACCAAGGCAAGAAAAATTTCATGAATGACAGTCAGGAAACATAGAATGAGGATGTAAGAATGATTTAGCAAATTGAAGAAGTTGATTATTGTGAAGCAGAGTAGAGAGACATTCATGAAACAGATGATGAGAAGAAGAGATTAGCTGACAGTCTCATGGAGAATTTAGATCAGCATACTGATGTGCTAACAAAGGATTTAGAAGAAAACTCAAAGCAGCATACTGAAATGTTGCCAAAGGAGGACGAGGCATTGAAACCTTGTATTTTTAATACTGATGATTCATGTGTTAATTATGAGGAAAAGAAGGACAACAAACGGAAAATGTCAGAGAATTTAATGAAAGGGGAACTATGTTAGATGAAAACATAGTGGAGGATCATCATTCTATTATGTTGATTGGCACAATGGAGATAACCCTGGAAGCTGAGAAGAAAGACAGTGGATATTTTCTATGTCCCGAAAGAGACTTAGAACTACAAAAAGAAGATTTGGTGTCTAGATCATCAAATGAGACCATTGGGTCTTGTAATTTTGAAATTGATAATTTAACTGTGTTTACAAGTGTTGCAGAAGACAATCCATCTCTTGGAGTTGTCTTGAATGAAGATGAATTGTTGTAGAAGAAGGAACTCACAAATTCCAAGGAAGGTGAGACAGTCATGTCTCATATGAAGAAACTTGTTATTATTGATGACAAGGAGGAATTGGCTTGTTTGATTAGCCAAGAGAAGGCTGTGGGACAGACTCTTAGAATTGCCACAGTGATGGAGAATCAAAATTATATTCTGATAAAGGATGAAGATATAGAGTTTGAGGAATTTTAATTGATTGACATAATCAATCAAAAAGGTAAAGGACAATTACTGATGATTTTCAAAGAAGAAGAAGAAGAAGGATACGATGAAACTAAATTGCAGCATATTGATGATGTGCTTGAGATGAAACAAGTGCAAGGGGAATGGTTGAAATGTTTGCTGGAAACATTTGAACAAGAGAAAAAAATTGCAGAAACTAAAATGGAAACGCCTGAAGTTGTGAAAGAAGCAGGAACAGATGCTAGTTTGTCAAATTTGATTATTCTTACTAGTATACAAGGAACAGTGAATGGTTATGTTGTTGTGACTAAAGAATAAAATGATAATTTATATTTTGAAAGTGAATTTGTAGGTAGTGAGTAGAAGAAGAATGTTGCAGAGGGAGATATCTTAATAGATATTTAGGAAGTTTGGGAGGTAGCAGCAACATATGTAGCAGAAATTTGAAGCAACAACAAAAGGCAGAGTAATTTCCAGATAGAAGATAAGCTCGACATAGAAATTGAAAGAAGAAGGAGATTAATGATGAAGGCATCTCAGAAAAAGATAGCAGCAAGAGAGCAAAGAAATGATAGCAAGGAGAAGAAAAGAACAAACTGTAAAAGCATAGCTAGTGGCAAGATGCAGAATGAAATATGGAAACCTGGAGAAGTGCAACAGAAGAATAATGCAGCTTATGGAAAACAACAAAATAGAGTATGGGATCCAAGAGGACAAATATTAAAAGCACATGATCAGGATATCATGATTATTTTTGACATTGGGAGTTTGATGCAGGGGCATTAGGCTCAAGAAAATTCCTTGTCTTTTATTAGACTTAGGGGTTTTGTGTTTTCAAGGGAGTTGGTTTCTTATGTAATGATTTGAGTGATTTTAATGAGAATTAATTAAATATTGTGAGGAATTTTGTAAATGTTCTCGAATGTTGGAGAACATGAGAGAATTAGGCTAGTTGAGAGTGCATAGGGATTGAGAGATTTAGGAATTAATGTAAACCCTAAATTAGAATTGGTTTCATGATTTGGGATTAAAGAGGATCCTTAGGGATAAAGGATAGATTTTAGGACTTAGAGGATTTGGAGGATTTTGTTGACATAATGGAGGATCTGAACCTAAATTGGTTCATAATCTTTTGTATAAGTTTTAAAGCCTCAAGGCAGTAGAGGTAGGCAGAAGAATTAGAGTAGGGTTTGGACAAACAGAGGTTTTTTTGTTAAGGCTACGGGCAGTTGGAGAAAAGGGCCATTGATTTGAATATCAAGCCAGAAAAGAAATCCTTTGTAATTAATTGAGTTTTATGTATACAGAGAAATTCAGTGTTGAATTGAGTGTGTATGTTTTGATTAATAAAAGCATGATGTGTAAGTGAAGTAGAGGATTTGGCATCATATTTATATGCAGGAGATTGGAAATTGAAATACACACAGAGTATTCAATTGCAAGATAATGATATTCAAACTTGGGTTTGAATCAATAATAACGAGCTATCATCGATCATAGAATGGATCGATGGTGACCCATTAAAAGTGTGATCCTTCAAATCGATATAAAGTATGCTGAGGGTTTGATCCTGGAATGCAGAAGAAAATTCAGATGAGTGTCAGAAAGGAGATCTAGAGGATGAATGCCAAAGAGGATTTGAAAACTGGTTGATATCTTTAAACCAGAAGATGTATGGTGTATTCGTGATGGAATACTTTAAATTTGGAATTATAATTCCGTTTAGAAACCCAAATTAATGGAAGCACATACGAAGGCACAGAATAAGTGTGGTGAAATTAGGCGATTGGAACACAGAGGTTGTTTTTGAAAACCACTAATGGTTTTCGCATAGGTTTGGAGTGGTAAGTGGTTTTGTTCCGTTTGAACGCGATCAAATCAAATAACGACACGTCACGCTCGTAAAACCGCTGATTTTGTGTTGCTTTTGAGTGATAAAGTACGGGGGTTGATTGAACGCGATAGTCGTTCGATCATTGGAGCTGGAGATCTGATGGTGTTGATGTCAGAAGTTGCACAAGGGTTAGCAAGGTGTGGACCCGACGGTGTTAAAAAAGGTATGTTAAATGAAATGAAAGTTTATTATGTGCTGTGCGTCGGATCTAGAGCATTAAAATGGATGATGGAGATTGGAACATACAAATGAATATGTAAATTGTCAATGTTGTGGGACCCGAATAAAAGATTATGTTGATATGTTGGGTTTTAAACCAAAGTATGGAGTGTTAAACATGGTCCAGATATAATATTGATTGATGAGTATTAAGGTGTGGGCTCCAAGGTTTAATTTAATATTTATATATGGTATTTATTTAACCAAAGTTGGATGCATGGATACAAATTTCCACAAGGTGAGTTGGTATGCTATGGCCATTATATTTTGGGTTTTAAATGCAAAGCCGAATATTGGTTCTATATATTCATCAAATGGGTACGTAACCAAGGTTACATATATTGATTCAAATTTCCATAAAGTGGGTTTTATTATATGGTTTTAACCATGGGTTGAACAGGTAGCTTCCGCATTAGAGTTTTCCCAATATGAGAATTATTTTGGTTTATGAATGAACCATGCAGTTTTAAAATGGAGAATGTAGGTTTGCAGCCCTTGGCTGCATCAAAATATAGTTGTTAACTACTTACATGTCAGATCTAGTGGGGACCCAGTGTAGAGATAGGTGAAAGGGTCTGGTTGTGCCTATAGTGATTCGTTCAATGCATCTACACACACATTGGAGATGCCAATGAGGATTGCACAGTCAAGGAAGACAAGATTGCATTCATTCAGGGATCTCCTTTAGTAGGTATTGCGCAGTGGAGGAAGGCTGTCAAGGGGCAGTAAATTGGTTCATGTGTGTACCAATTTTTTTATGACAGTGTCAGACGATTGTATATTGTACTAAGAGCTCTATGAGCTGAGCTTTGTATGATATTGTTTCATTATCCATTGATATACATAATATATGATAGTTGGAGTTTTTAGCTTTAAGCTTTCCCCGTAAAACATCTTGTTATGTGTGATTGATTTTTCTTCATGTTTTTGCAATTGGTGATTTAATTTCCGCAAAGAATTAAGTGGAAGGATTTTGTATTTAACAGTGGATTAAAATTGTTAGTTCGGGAGAGTCCGGAAATACATCAGAGTATTTATAACTCTCTCTCTCTCTCTATATATATATATATATATATATATATATTAAAAAATTGCACATTTTAGACTAAGTTATGTTAGGTGAAAACACACATAACTCTTAAGATGTGTGGAAATTTGGAAGGAAATACATTTTATTTAATGGAAAATTGACACATTATAGGACACTAATTTTTTTTGCAAAAAATATTATTAGGATAAAACATAATTCTCCAAAATTTCTCTTTTCATTCCTAATCAAAATTCATAGTTCTTATATGAATTTTGAGGGCTTCAATTCTATAAAAGAGGAAAAAATTGAAATTTCATCTCCATATTTGGCTTATAGGTGTAACCTATCTTCATGCACTCACCCAAATGAGTGATGACTAGATAAATCCATAAACAAAGAAAACATAAAATAAATCCATACACCGTCCAAAGGTGGAAACTATGAATTCCAAAATCCTCTTGCAACCTTGGGATTTGGTTAAATCAGCCAAGCAAACAACACCTTTAGCCCTGCATTCTTTGGCTACTTCATGTAGTCAATTCTGTCCCTTGTTACCACCACCAGATTTACACTTCTGGTCACTTGAAATTAATGGAGAAATGTAGATTATTATAGAGTGGCATTATTAGATGTTTGTTGAGATTATGGTGTCTCAGTCAAGTTATGGGGTGTATTTAGGATATAGATCTTATTTATGAAGAAGTTGTTCCAAAACCTCAACAGATTTGTAATACCTTAAATGTATGTAATTTATTGCTTATGTATGCAGAGTGTGTTGAGTGCAGAAACTCTTCAGGTTGAGCTGGTCTCACCTGGAGCTGCACATTTCTTTCATGTTTGGTTCATCTTAAATATTTAAGTTGGTATCAGAGAGTCAGGTGAAAGCTGTGTGAGTTTCAGCAGGTTCGCTTTGATGAGAGACTGAGAATTGTTGGTGTTTCTCGTGCTTGTGATTGTTGGAGAAACATGATTGGCACTGTTGTTGGATATGTCCTGTGTTGGGGGCGCAAACCTCCTATGATCGTGGATCTGTCGTTTGAAAGCTGTGAGGTAGCGCTGAAAACTGCGGTGATCACTGTGTGTGGAGATATTATTGTAAAGGGGTGGCTGCAACCTGCATTTCGGAACTATCAGATAGTGATAATCTAGGAACAATTATTAGCGGGTTCACCATTTTAATCACTGTCGAAGATCGTGGTACTTGATGCAAGAGTGGAATATGGCATGAAGTTGTAGCCTAGAATGTTTAGAATCGCCAATTGGGCCCCTACTAGGACTCTGCCGCCTTGAGAATTACAGAGATCATTGTTTGAGATATGTTCGATACAGAGAGCACTGTCTGTTGTGTAGATGGTTTGGCAATCGTGGATTTGTTGTTGTTGGGAGAGGTGCACGAGCTTCGTTGATCGAGAGTTGTTTGAAGAAGTTGTTCATCGAGAGCTGTTTGAATAAGTTGATGGTGCGATTGAGCTTTATGGGTGAAGGTGTGGTCGAGCTTGGACCGAGGAGTCAAGGTGTGATTAAAACCATTGAAGGAGTTGTTTCCAGTCAACCTGTGTTTGGTGTAGGTGAGAGAGGTGTTGACCTCTATTGTGTTCAACCCATGGGTGATTAAATGCTGTGTGAAGTCATTGGAAGGAGACAAAGTCCATAAAATTGTTGGTATTCCTCAAAAAAAATTCGACCACCCTCTGCACTGTATTGACCGTTAAAGTGAAAAACCATGTGCTCGAGTTTGAAGTGAAGCCAACACTGCATATTTTATCTACTCTCTATTCGTCAAGGGAGATACATAGAGAGGATTTTCAAAGAAGGAGTGTCGGTCAAGAAGAGTGAGTTGTGTATGTGTAAGGCCGAGAGCGGGTTGTGTTGGCAGTCTCGTGGCCTTCCAGTGTAAGGCCGAGAGCGAGTTGCATTGTGTAACCCTGCATCGATTGTTCCCTGATCGAGTTGGAGGGCCCAGCCAGATGTGGCAAGAGCTGAGATGGTGTGAAGGTCTGGAAGTATTAGGCTGTATTTTTTAAAATCTGGTCCCTGGAATGAACTGTTGTAGAGGTTTCGCTTTATGCAGAAATTCAGGGTTGAGAGGGAAAGGATCCGGATCGAGATCTGATAATGAACCAGCCTTTATTGTTTGTGATATCTTTAATTATTATTATTATTTTTTTTGTTAAAATAAAGGTTGGAATCTTGTTTGAGCTGGAGCTATAGACTTTTTACATTGCCTGGCTTCAACCCTGTTGAAGTTCTGTAGTATATGTGGCTACGGAAATTAGTAGTGCAGTGAGCAACAAATAGATAGAGTCTCGTGATAGAGGCTCTGAGATTGGTAAACTGTGCATGCGAGATTAGTAGACCAAATATATGTCTGGTTTTGCACAACGGAAGCATGTTGCAGTGAGTGTGGATGTGAGCATATGTGCGACCAGCCTAGCCATGTGTGGAGACCTTTAGACTATTTACAGGAGGAGCTATGACCCATTGAACATAGTATGTGGTCCTTCAAGCTGAGTTTGTGTGACTTGTGGTGATTGGTGCGACCTATTTTAAAGTGATTCCAAATTTGTGGTCGATTGCGCTTGAGGAGGTACAACCACAAGAGAAGGAGAAGCTTGCTATGACGAGGAACTGCGAGGAGGAGTTACAAGAGTTGTTTGAAGACGAGGATGTTTGATTAGTTTCTTGAAACAAATGTTAGGTGAACCAATCTATCACCTAGAGCAACAAAAAACCCATATATTGGCGAGGAATAGTGCTGGTAAGTAACTGCTCATGAGGAGTCCTCGATTGATGCAAATTAATTTGTATACTGATATATGTTGCTAGCAATTTTAAAAATTGTATATGTTAATATTGAAGTTGAGAACACTAGACATACATCATATTTAAAGAAGAAAAAAAATTATAGAAGGAAAAAATAGGTAGGAAAAGTAGAATCAAACAATTCCTAAGAGAATTTAAATAATTAAGGAGGAAGTTTTATTGGGCAGAGGGAAAATATGAAATGCTAAATACATATTTGAACCATCCCGAAATGGAATGCAGTGAGATAGTTGAAGATGAAGGTGGATCTTTTGCACAGAGAAAAGCTATGGAGGACTCAAAGACCACTGATGAATTAAAGAAAGAGGAATTTGTAATTAAATCTGATAGTGGATATTTGTGTTATGAAAATGAATTACATGTTATCTCTGAAAATAAATTGGTTGATAAATTGTTGTTTGCCTTTGATGATCCAGCTGAAGAAAATGAAGAGGAAATTGTAGCAGCAATTAAAGGAACAAACAAGTTTGTAGATGTCAAGCTTGATTATGATGCATAGATAAAGCTAATTGAAGGATGGTTGAGAAATCCTTTGAGCATATTGATGTAGGTTTGAAAGAAGCAACTAGAATGGTGAAGAACCTTGAAACTCAACAAAATGAAGAATCCACGAATGATGCAAGTGACATAGAGATTAAAACAACAACTGGTACAGTTGAAGAAGTTCATGGGATTCTTATGCAGTGGAGTCTTGAAGAAATTATGCATTACTATAGGTTAATGTGGCAACAATCCACAGAACAAGGTATAGGCAAAGGTAATGTTAAAGCACAACAACCCAACAACCCACTTATATGTGCATTGAAGAATTTGCAACTATTGAAGAAATTATGCATTACTATAGGTTAATGTGGCAACAATCCACCGAACAAGGTATAGACAAAGGTAATGTTAGAGCACAACAACCCACTTATACATGCATTGAAGAATTTGCAACTATTGAAGACAAATTCTGGCCTCCTAAATGTGATGGATTATTTCCAAGTTACATCATGCAGTTGAAGAAATTAAGGAAGAAACATCATTATTTAATAGCAAGAAAAGTAAAAATGAAATCGTTAAGGTCAAATTGTAAGCCTGACTGGCACTCAAACGGGCAGGCATGTTTTCTATGTTATACTTTGATCCATTTCTCCACTAAGAGAGGAACATGGAATTGATGAGAGGAACATGGAATTGATGGACAAATGTAGATTATTCTACACTGTTATTATTAGATGTTTGTTGAGATTATGGTGTCTCTGTTAAGTTGTTGTTCGGCTTATTTAAGATTTCAGCTACACATTTCTTTCATGTTTAATTCATCTTTCATTTTTAAGTTCTTCATGAAGTCACACACCATGAGCTCTCAATATATACCCTCTTCACTATCAATTACTTTGTTTCCTCGTTATATTTCCACGAAAAGAAAAACTTTCAAAGATTAATGTAGTGATAATGTTCCTGGTTACACTCAAGGAAGAACTTCAAGAATCAATGTAATTCTGAAAAATGCATTACAAAGATAGTTTAAAAAACACCACCACCATGTTTTCACAAGGGAGCACATACGCATTATGCCTTTTATTGGCCTTTCTTTTTCTTTCGGTTCCATTTCCTCATAATGTAATTGTAATGGTGGTATTATAAGAAATGGAATAGTTAAAGGAGCGAAATAACATGGTTGTCAGGTGTTTCTATGTGTCATGCATTCTATGAGGCATCGTGTGGATATATAAGAAAATCCATTTATCAGTCTGGCAATTTATTGGTCAGTTTTCAAGATATAATGTAATGGAGTTGTTAGTCGCTCATTGGGCAGAAAGGGTTTTATGAAATCTGAATTTTATTTGATTGAAGATTTAGGTAACATTGTGGAAAAATCTTATTTATAAAAGGAAAATAAATTATTTTACCTCATTCATGGTCTGATTCTTATCTATCTCATTTTGAAATGTTTTCAAAATTTAAAATCTATAATGGTCACCCATGAATCTGAAGAGAGATTAAGGACAATTGCAGTGCTTAATCTCGAGAAAAAGAAATCTGTGGGAAAGTGGTCATAACCACCAGGAAGTAATTAAAGAAAGAATTAGAGGCAATGACATAAAGACTTCGAACAACAAAAGATTATAGAAGCCATCATCCAACGTAATAGTGAAATTGATTATTTGAAAAAGTTGCGCGTTTTCTTATATGTACGCCCAGATCCAGTTTAGCATTTAAAGTGTTGTGTTCTTCTCCTTATCGTGTCAAATTCCGATCTGGCGCCTTACATTCAAAAAATTGCAGATGAGGATGCCTTCCCCTTTTTAACAGATATAATCACTGCATTCTCCATAACGTATTACTTCATTACAGTTTATTCCTGCTCTCATTTTTTTTTCTTATAACATTGAACCTCACCAATTTAATACTTCTCTCTGTATGATTTCATACACACGGAGGTAGATGCCAAAAATATTTCGGGCTTCAAAAGATTTGAATTACAAGCAGTAGAGATGACTTTATCATTATGTATTTTTTCACATGCTTTGTGTTTCTGGATAAGATATTAAATTTAAAATATTTAGTAATTTTAACATCCGAAACAGAGCCAGTGAGATTCTAAAGATATTCCATCATTTTCTCTCGGGCCTGCATTGCAGAAGCAGTTTTATTGTTTCAAAGGGAAAAAAATAGTTAGGAGTTTTTTAAAGTTTTCACGTCCCAGTTTTGCCAACTTTTCTGATTTCCTGAGTTAATGACCTCCAAGGAGCACCATTAAATCGGAGGAGAATTCTAATTATTCTGAATCTACACCCTTTACACGCATTTAGGGAGCTTGATAATATTTGGTGTATCTTTCAAAATAAAACATGCTCTCGGGCTGCGGTCTAAATTTAAGCAGCTTGCTAAGATCCTACTGCGAAGCCAAATCACTATTCACTACAAAATACATTTGACATGAACAAGTACTAGACAAAAGGATCACATTAAAATAATATAGAAACCTTTAAGAAATCTGATAAATTGCAGGGCTTGCTAGATAGACTTGGCTTAGTTTAAGCCACAAGTTTGAAGAAAATACAACAGTCATGCCCTCTACAGCTTTGCAAATAAGGAGATTGGGTTCCCTGTTACAGAGTCCGAATTCAGGGCAGTGGATGAGCTCATCGACCTTATCTATCACCATAGCACGCTTGACCAGCCAAAATGGCTGAGTCTCATCCATGCTTGCCCCCTCTAACTGCACTACAAAAGTGAAATAGATATCCCATCCAATGGCAAACTTGAAAAAGCTCTAGGCTACATTAAACTCAAAAAAATGATTTCTGCTGAAAAATTGTAACATAAATCTCTATCCTCCAAAATTAAGCCAGTCCAAAGGGGTTACCTGTAGTCGATGATCACCTCCAAGGATTTTAATACTTTTAAACATGCTCATTGTCATCTAGTATTTCTAATCTTTATGTGCTTGTTGTAGCTGGCAGGCCAGATTTGACATTAACATTTCTTATGCTTCCTACTGTTACACTGCCCCTCACACTGCAGCTATGAACAAAGGGTTTCTACTTTTGTGGTTGGTCAAATGTTCTCAGTATCGACCAAACCTGCACATGACACACAGCTTGACTGTCTCGCATCAGAATGAACACATGACCATTACAAAGACAAATAAAGTACCAACTAAGATGCAGAAATGCTAGATATAAATAGTGCAAGTCACAATAGCTTAATGCAAAGACTCATAATTTATAGTTGAACTGCTGAAAATTTGTAACATAAATCTCTATCCTGCAAAATTGAGCCAGTCCAAAGGGGTTACCTGTAGTCGATGATCGCCTCCAAGGATTTTAATACTGAAAACATGCTCATTGTCATCCAGTATTTCTAATCTTTCTGTGCTTGCTGTAGCTTGCAATAACTTTATAAATTCTTAAATGGGAATGATCCTTCTAGAATCAACAGCTTATCCTCAAAGAAAACAGAGCAGTGAGATTCTAAGATATTCCATCATTTTCTCTCGGGCCTGCATTGTAGAAGCAATTTTATTGTTTATTATTTGTACAATTATTTGTCTTCAAAATAGTTTTTTTTTTATAGAAAACTATAGCTTTAATTTGAAATGTCAGGTGGAATTTAGTGTTTTTTATCCAAGCCATCGATTTAGAAGCAGGAGTAAGAATTAAAACAACCTTCAACAAAGCCACACCGATTTCTGGTTTTTTGAGTACAACGGTGAACCTGTTTTGGCTTCCTTCTTTTAAATATGGTATATCAGTAGGCAAATCGTTTAAAAAAATCAATGGTTTTGAATCTTCTCTTTTTGGATGAAGGCAGTGTTGATAGTCCATCTGGAATTTGAAAACTGCTTCAACATGGTTCCTTATGGACAAGAAGGTTCCAACATGGAACATCCTTTAGAAATTCTCTATGTATGCAAGTTATGTTTTTCTTCAGTTTTCAACAGCTTATCCTCAAACAAAACAGAGTAGTGAGATTCTAAGATATTCCATCATTTTCTCTCGGGCCTGCATTGCAGAAGCAATTTTATTGTTTCAAAGAGAAAAAAATAGTAGGCAAATGGTTTAAAAAAATCAATGGTTTTGAATCTCCAACTACATCTTTCTGGTTTGCTTTAAATTAGGGCTATGCAACCAATTAGAAGAGCCAAAGATGAGGTGTTCTATCGAAATGCCAATTATGGATACAAAGATGTTATTAAACTGGTAGGGGTTTGTCACTGGGGTTGGGGAAGGACGAGGTGTTATTGTTCATCACCATATTCAAACACATAAATATTTCAAAACCAATCGCAGATCCATACTTGAAGACACTGGAACATTTTAACATTTCACCGAGTAGTATATTTTCTCTCGAATATTCTCTTTTGGGATGAAGGCAATGTTGATAGTCCATCTGGAATTTGAAAATTGGAACAACATGGTTCCTTATGGAGAAGAAGGTTCCAACATGGAACATCCTTTAGAAATTCTCTGCCATTGGGTCGGGATGGTGTTCCCTTTGTAAAGGAGATGAAGAATCCACTGAACATTTATTCAAGCAATGCCCTTTCTTTAACCAGGTGTGTAGCTAGGAATGATCCTTCTAGAATCAACAGCTTATCCTCAAAGAAAACAGAGCAGTGAGATTCTAAGATATTCCATCATTTTCTCTCGGGCCTGCATTGCCGAAGTAGTTTTATTGTTTATTATTTGTACAATTATTTGTCTTCAAAATAGTTTTTTTTTTTATAGAAAACTATAGCTCTAATTTGAAAGATGACATTCTTGACATTAAAATTTTTAATGGAGAGCCATGCATTGATTGCAGATTTTTCCAACGATCTTTTTCATTATACATTGGTTAAATTATACATAATTTTTCAAGTGAAAAATGTGTTTCAGTAGCTGAAAATTGTATGGTATAGAAGGGTTTTAATTGTGGGAATTCCAAGTATTTGTTATGCTAGAAATTGTATGAGTCAACATGCTAGAAATTGTATGGGGTTTTTGCCAACTTCATTTGTTTTTTATCTTTATTGTTCTAAGACACAGTATTATGTTATTTTCTTATGCAAACAAACATTACTATCTCATTCAATATTGAAACATTTTATGTTCTTCATTTCAGCATATTGAACAATTTCATATTTATTTCATGAAGGTGTTCATATTACATTCAAACATTATACATTCTATATACATATCTCCAATGACATTATAATATAATTTTCTTTTCAACTATCAAAATGCAATGTCTATTTCAAACATTATACTTTCTGTATACATATATGCAATGACATATAATATATCAAAACAATTACAGCTACTCTCATTCTACCATCTTCCTTA
>JAXQQM020092772.1:0-107571 GCA_034641835.2 Pinus albicaulis
ATCATTGTTTCCAATGGTATCATTGTGGTTCAAAGAAGAAACGTTACTATTTTTATATAATAAATTCATTTTCTCAATCTATCATAATAGTTAAAATAAATAATATTATTATTTTTATATGATAAAATCCTATTATCATTGAAGTTAGATTTTCTTTACGATTATTAAATGAACGAATTTTTAGTTTTTTATTTTATTTTTGTAAATAAGTTAAATTCATTTTATATGTGTTTTTAGGTTTATATTAATTTTTTCATTAACTATCAGTTTCATAGAGCTCTATAGTGGCATTACTAATTATAGTCACTATGATAAAAGTTATGATAAAATTTCAAGAAAGCATTAATTATTGATTGAAGATGAAATTTGTAAAAAACAATACTATTCAAATTCCAAAAGCCATAGTTAAGAAAAGGTTCATGTCTAAATTTTTTATTTTTAATTGTAAATACATATATTTTGATAAAATCCCATGATTTTGATTTATTTCTTATAATGTATTATTTTTAGACAACTTGAGTACAAAGAATTCAAATGTTTAAAGTTTATTTTGATTCTATTTAAAAACTTGGTTATGTCCAATCATAGAAATTATAGAGAGAAGACACTAAATGAAAAAGTTTTCACTTACTAGACAATTTACTCCATTTCCCTAGAGATAAATCATCTCAGTTGGAAAAATAATCCAAGAGGGTATGAGAGAAACCCAAGGTAACTAATAAGGGAGTGAAAGTGGACGAATCCCTTAAATAGGGCACTTTTGAGGGAAGGTAGGACACTGAGAGTTGGGGTGTTCTTGAGATGGTTGGAGCCATTGGAATCCCTTGGAGCCATTGGAATCCCTAAGCCACAACTTGTAGAGTCTTTGAGTTCCTAGGTTTGTCTTGATTCCTTTGGAAAAACTAGCTCGTGGAGGAGAAATGGTAGTTGTCATTCTTATTGGTTACTAGGAGTGGTCTTTCTTCCTTGTCGATTCATTGGCAACCTACACCTAAAAAGATAACTATTTAATTTTTTTTACTAGAGGGTAAATTAGGTAAGGTGGTTGGATGAAAATTACATAGTTGGATAATAGAAGAAATGGTAGTTTTTTTTTTCTTAGTGTAATCATAGTATGAATACTGTCTATAAAGATCACAATGTGAATTACTCTAAGGACATTGAATGAAATAGTGAGTTTTCTTTGTAAATGGGGGTTAAACAAAATGGTTAGAGAAGTAACAAAAATATTCATTAATACTTTACTAGGAGAGAAGAAATAATATGAATTATTGTAAGGACATTGAATGAAATAGTGAGTTTTCTTTGTAAATGAAAAATTGTGGTTAAACAAAATGGTTATGGATTACTGTAAGGACATTGAATAAAATAGTGAGTTTTCTTTGTAAATGAGAAACTTGGTTAAACAGAATGGTTAGAAAAGTAACAAAAAGATTCATTAATACTTTACTCTGAGAGAAGAAATAATGTTTCCAGACAAAAGAATGTGTTCGGAAAATATTCATGAAATTTCAATGAAATTGTATTGTTATTTACCTACCTGGAGTCCATAAGTGAAAGAAAAGAGAAAATTAATAAGTGAGGAATTTGGCATAAAGCTGTTGGGATTGGGTTAGATCCTAGTCCAAGTTGACAAAATCAACAGCCTTGGTTCAGTTCAGTATGGTGTCCTTATGAGGACGTTTGTAGCAATCTTATGATAAAATATATCTATTTTTTTTCTAAGTAAGGCTAAATTTTATTATAGTATACAAAAATTACAATCAAACTTCATGACACTGGTTGTTGGACTAGCCAATCCTTGTTGATTGAAGACAGAACAAACAGTCAAAAAATCGGTTGCCCTTCATGGGAAACCAGACTCCCTTAATGAGTCCAAAGATACAAAATAGACATAAGTGACAAAGTATGCACACAAAGATAAAAATAAACATAAAAACTATGAAGAAACATGTGTAAACTGAAGAGAAAGAGCTCCAAGAAACTACAACTATGGTTTATGGATATCATGGCGCTCATTCTCAATTATGAGGTAGTCTTAGTGTGACATGGTCTAAATATCCTTCTTTAAGAGCTCTGTGACTTATGATAAATTATATTGATCAACTGTGCAAAGAATTATTACCCTTGCTAGAAAAGAAAGAAAATAGTAAATAAGGAAGTGGGTAAACCCTGTCCAAGATTTAGGTTAGGTATCAGGCCAAGAAGACTTAGCCAATAACCCTAGATCAGTCCCTACATCTTTAAACAATTTTGAGAAGTTTCCATAAAGATTAATATCTTTTGTTAATAAAAGAAGTGGGTCAAACATGTTATGTCAGTGTAAACACCTCAAAACATGAAATATCATTATTTAAAAAGGGATATGTATAGAAGTATAAAAAGCCATCGAAAGTTCTATACAACAATTAAAGAATAACACCGACGTCATAGGGACGTGGCCCTCCACAGATAAACCCATGAAACAAAGCACATTACATATAAGTGTTAAACTATTGTTACAAATTCAGGTCCAAGGTTGGACTGTATAATAAAACCTTGTCGAGGGACCATTAGTATAACATATCATTTCCTTGTGTATTAATACCAGCCTAGATCCATCTTAACTCCGGATCTATCAAGCGCCGAGAGGGATCAAATCTCTCGAGGTGAAAACCTCTTTTTTGAGTGCAAAAATTGAGAAAAGGTTTTCACCTCGAGAGATTTGATCCCTCTTGGCGCTTGATAGATCCACAGTTAAGATGGATCTAGGCTGGTTTCAATCGTGTGCGACCAAGGAAAATCTATCGATAATATGAGGAACATATGATTAATTTTATCAATAATATGTAAATACATCTAATATTAACATAACCATTTTAAATATGTTAAATATGTCTGAGATTTATTGAGTCATTTTAATTTTAAATTTGATTAGTTACCTCAGTTTGTTGAGATGATAAATATTGTAAAATAACTTTAATGATGAAATAAAATTTAGAATGGAAAGTGACATTGTAATAATATTGAATGATAGAAACTGTGAATAATAAGAATGTAGTCAATTACAAATAGTCTTCATTGTGATCGATTTCAAACTATTTTCTTCTACTATTCTTATTTTCACCCATGTTAGTTTTGTCATATTTTCATATTGATTATTTGAAAAGGACAGTTGGAATCGTAAACCATTTAAATATTTAGCTCGAGTTATTGTAGTAAACATCATACCTTCTCTCTCTTGCTCTCAAATATTAATAGGTTGAATTATTATAACACAAAAATCAATGTACATTGTCAATAATTTTTTGTGCTTACACTGAAATCATTGCACACACACTATTAATCCAATGAATTTAAAATTAATGTACCATCATACATCAAATTACATCAAATTAGAAATCAACATACACATTGAAATCAATGCAACTAATGCAAGAAATAAAATAATAATAGAAAACATCATCTACACTAAAATCAATGCATCTAATGCAAGTAATCAAATATGATTAGAAATCAACATCTACACTCAAATAAATAAGTCTAGTGCAAGTAGGAAAATAGGATTTAAAGCCAACATTTACACTAAAATCAATGCATCTAGTGCATGCAATCAAATAGGATTAGAAATCACCATCTACACTAAAATAAATGCATTTAGTGCAAGGAATCAAATAGGATTATAAATCATCTACATTTAAATCAATGCATTTAGTTAAATCATCTACATTTAAATCAATGCATTTAGTGCAAGTAATCAAATATAATTAGAAATCAACATCTACATTAAAATTAATGCATCTAGTGCAACCAATCAAATAAGATTATAAATCACCATCTACATTGAAATCAAGGAATTTAGTGAAAGCAATCAAATAGGATTAGAAATCACCATCTACACTAAAATCAATGCATTCAGTGCAAGCAATCAAATATGATTAAAAGTAGCCTACATTGAAATCAATTCATCTAGTGCAAGCAATCAAATATAACCAAAAATCAAAATCTACATTAAAATTAATGCATCTAGTGAAATCAATCAAATAGGATTAGAAATCATCATCTACACTGAAATTAATGCATTTAGTGAAAGCAATCAAATAGGATTAGAAATCATCTACATTAAAATCAATCCATCTAGTGTAAGTAATCAAATATCATTAGAAATCAACATCTACACCAAAATCAATTCATCTAATGCAAGAAATCAAATAGGATTAGAAATCACCATCTACACTGAAATCAATGCATCTACTGCAGGAAACCTTCTTCCCTCTCTCCCCCATATATATCTATATATCCATCCATCTCTCCTTCTTTTTCTCTTTATCTCACCCCACCATACACACTCTCTCTCTCACTCCATATCTATCAATTTCCTTGTCCCTCCATCCTTCTCTCCATCTATCTTTTTTTCTCTTCAGCTTACATCTATATCTATATCTCACTCTATCTCTCTATATCAACTCCAAAACATAAACTCTCTTTCTCCAATCTATCTATCTATCTATCGCTCCCTCCTCCTCCTCCTCCTCCTCCTCTCTCTCTCTCTCTCTCTCTCTCTCTCTCTCTCTCTCTCTCTCTCGCTTCTATCTCTCTTCCTTCCTGCTACCCTTTCTCCCTCTCTCTCCATATTCTTTATCACTCCCTCCCTCTCTCTCCACCTTTCACCGTCTATGTCTTTATTCTTACCTCCCCCTCTCTCCCTCTCCATCTTCATATCTCTTTCCCTACCTCTCTTCACTCTCTCTCTTCCTTTCTCTCCCCCCCCTCTCTCTCTCTATCTTCACCTTCCAACTTTGTTACCATATGCCTCTCTCTCTCCTTCTCTCCCCCCTTCTCTCCATATCTCCTTATTTGTCTCTTTATCTCACTCCAAAACATACACACTCCCTCTTCATCTCTCCCTTGTCACTCCCCCTCTCTCTCCACTACTCACTCTCTATGTATTTATTCTTCCCTCCCTCTCTCCTCATCCAGATCCATCTCTCAATCACTCCCTATCTCCCCCTCCAAATCCATATTTTTATCCCTCCCTCTCTCCTCCCCTCTCTCCTCCTCTCTTTCAAGTCCCCTCTCCTTTCCTTCCTCTCTCTCCCTTTCTCTCCTACCTCCCTTTCTCTTCCCCCATCTCTCTCTCTCTCAATCCCTCCCTCTCTCCCCCTCCAAATCCATATTTATATCCCTCCCTCTCTCCTCCTCTCTTTCAAGTCCCCTCCCTTTTCCTTCCTCTCTCTCCCTTTATATCCTACCTCCCTTTATCTTCCCCCATCTCTCTCTCTCTCTCTCTCTCTCTCCTACAATCCTCTCTTCCCCCATCACTCTCTTCCTCTCTCTCATCATTCCTTTCTCACCTCCTTCTATTTGACCCCCAGCCCTCTTTATTTCTCTCTCTCTCTCTCTCTCTGTCCTCCAATCCTCTCTCTTCCCCCATCACTCTATTTCACTCTCCAATTATCTTACTATTTCTATCCCTTTATCCTTCTCTCCCCCCTTGTCTCCATCACTCCTCCTTTCTCCTTCTCTCCCCCTTGTCTCCATCACTCCTATGTATCTTTATCCCACCCATAAGCATACACACTCTCTCTCCATCTCTCCCTTGTCACTCCCTCTCTATGTATTTCTTCTTCCTTTCCTCGCTCCGCCTCCAACTCCATCTCTCTATCCTCCTCCATATCTCCTCCTCCTCTCATCCTTTCTCTCTCTCTCTCCCTTTCTCTCCTACCTCCCTCTCCCTTACCTCTTATTTCTCTCTCTCTCTCACTCTCTACCCTCCAATTCTCTCTCCTTCACCCTCCCTCTCTCCTTATCTCTCTCCCACTTCCATCTTTATGTCTCCCTCTACCTCTCTTACCCTTCTCTAACTCTCTCACTCTTCTCCCTCTCTCTCTCTTCATTCCTCTTCTCCCCTCTCCTTCAATTTATCTCCATATATCCCTTGTCACTCCCCCTATTTCTCCAACTCTATCATATATCATGATATATTAATATATATTACAATATAATAAATTTAATATTGTATTAATCTAAACATATTAAATTTAATAATATTAATATTTTAATATTAATGTTAGGGTTAATAATGTTTTTTTTGGCATGGTATTAATAATAATTTGATCCATGGCATTTGACCCTTATACTTCATATATAATTAGATCTTGATTTCTGATCGTATTTGATATATTTTTATTTATTTACCTTACCTCTTTATACCTCTTTTATATTTACTTATTTACCATACCTATTTTATAAATATATTATTTGGCCCATGGTATTTTCCCATGGTATTATTAATAATTTGTCCCATGGTATTTGGCCCATGGTAGTAATAATAATTTGTCCCATAGGCTTCACCTAAATAAAACCTGTTTTTGAGTTTTTGTAAATATAAAGTGGTTTATTGAGTAAATATAAAAATCGGTTTTATTTATTTACCATACCTCTAGTTTATTTATATTTTTATTTATTTACCATACCTCTTGAGTAATATAAAAAGAGGTTTTATTTATTTACCATATCTATGGTTTATTTATATTTTTACGTATTTACCATATTTTATTTATTTACCATATCTCTTTTTTGAGTGTTAGTAAACTCTTCATATTTTAAGTTTATATCGTTTAAATTTATTTTTAATAAATTTTTAATTGTTCATTTATATGTTTATGTAAGCTATTGTTCAAGCCGACATTTTTTTTTGGCTTCCGACATACTTACACATCGGGGTCATACTGGGCTATAGAATGCGCCTCTCGGCGCAACAAGAATCGAACCAGAGCATAAATTCAAAAATTATATAACCTAGATGGCATACACATGCTTTTATAGTGAAATATTATACTTAAAATTTCATTCAACCAAAAAATAGATACTGGTCGAATGTATTCAAAATTGTTGTTTGTAACCTATGAAATTATTCAAATCAAACAAACAGGTAAAATTTCCAGATATTCCATGCGAGGGTTTCACAGTCGTAGCATATATAAAATTCATAAGAGAATTCCACAAATATCCATGTCCAAAATAAAGAATATAATAGTGAGTGGGTCGACAGTAAGAGGCTCACTCCCAAATGGGTATTGGCCGCAGACCATTTCGGATGGAAATTTAATTTATACACCGAGCATCTAAATGCAAGACTGACTAAAAGCCCTATTCAGTCTAAAAGGAACTGTAAAATCCTCGGAAGGATTTAAATGAAGTTGTTGCGAAATAACCCTAACCATGTGAGTTCTCCAAACACTTCGAATACATTTAAAAGCACAATGTTAAAGTGGAACGTAGAAGTGAGTCGTATTTTATCCAACAGAGGATCGATAGTCGCTACCCAAATTTTACATGCCAGAAACAGATAGAATGAAGTGGAATAAAATTAGAATTCACTGCATGTTTTCTGTAATTGCATGGAAGCAATTGAAATATTTTCTTAGGTAAATTCATGGATGTTACAAGCAGGTATATAATAATTTTTCACTTTTTGATTACTAATATATGACATTTGATCAGTTAGGGTTTAGAAAGGAAAAACCTACATATAGAAACTACCAAGCCAAAGTCATTTATCTGCACAAGGGTTTTGAGATGTCCTATGATGTCAACTTACGAGGTGGAATGCAACTTGACTCCTTGAAGGTTCGGAAGTCCCCACAACAACATGGTTACGATTCGTTATATATTAGTTATGGAATACTAGATATGGTGGATTTCAATTAACAACATCAAGCTAAGTTCTATACTAAGCAAAAACAAGGTGCAAAAACGTTGGAATATAGAACGTGAAATTATAAATCATGACACATTATATATATAAAATAATAATAATAATAATAATGAGGAAAATAATATTCAATGTGGATCGCTATTAAGTATAAAAGACTCGAGTGAAAAACAATGGTTGGGTACGTTACATCAAGATTGTTGAATACATAATCACTTGGAGGTCTCAAGTATTAAACGTGTATGTTTCCACATTGAGGTACACAATGTTGTTGATAACTTCTAGAAACTTGTGTATTTTCATCCTTCACATCTTCCTCCTTCATTAAAGACTCTGTTGATTTCATCCAGCACATCAAGATCCTTAAGCTTGATGAGAATTACATCATGGTTAGCTTTGATGTCGTCTCATTATTTACCAAAATTGTTGTCCGTGAAGCCATTGATCTCTTTTCTAAGCTTGTACATTTTGAAACTCTTAACCTTATCAAAAAATTTCTAACCACCACATTCTTCAGCTTTGACGAAGTTTGTTATGAATAAGTTGAGGGCACAGCCATTGGGTATTCCCTCTCCCCTGTTGTCGCTAACATTTTTATGGAACACTTTCAAACCAAGGCCCTTGAAACCTTCCACCTCAAACCTAAATGTTGCAAGTGTTTCGTAGATGACACCTTTGTCATTTGGTCTCATGGTATTCTTGCGCTCTGTGAATTTCTTTTGCATATCAATAGCATCTTCCCCCACATCCAGTTCACTATGGAACTAGAGGAGAACCAATCCCTTCCCTTTCCGGATGTCATTGTCTCACACCTCTTTGATGGTTCCCTTTCCCACCAGGTCTACCGAAAGAAGACTCATATGGATAGGTACCTTCATTCTAACTCCCACCACCATCCTGCTAAAAAATGAGTCATTCTCAAAACCATTGTCACCTAATCCATTTGAATCTCCTCCTCTCGATCCTTTCCCAAGGAAAAATCCCCTCTCTCGAGAGCTCTTAAGTCTAATGGTTACACCTCTTCCCATATCAATAAGGCCTTCCATTCTAGCTTACATCCCCAAACTAGAAACCTTCCCAACCCCCCTCCCTTAGCCAAGGTAATACTTCCTTACATTCAAGGGGTTACTAATCATTTATCCAGGATGCTTTCTAAAAAGAACATTAAAACATTCTTTAAGCCCCAAAGAACCGTCAACCAGCTCTTCAGATCATCCAAGGATAAAAATGACCCTATATTAGGTCCCAGAGTCTATGAGATACCCTACTCATGGGGAATGTCTTACATAGGAAAAACTGGCAGATCCTTTAAAACTCGATAAAAGAACACATGGTTAACACCATCCAAAACCGCATTGCAAAATCTACCATTGATGAGCACTCTAATTCTACCAAACACCTTATGTTTTGGCAAATACAAAATCTTAGCATCTCCCAAATTCCATTCCAACTGGGTCATTAGGGAAGCCCTCCAAATTGAAAAATATCCTAATAATTTTAACCGAGATGATGGTTATCAATTAAGTCATTCCTCGAAGCCCACCGTCCACTTTCTATCATCTAAATGCCTTTCCTCTAATCCCAATTCTCACATTTCCTAAACATTTTACTCCTTAAATTTTAACCCCCTATCCCCTTTCCCTTTAAATTCCTTCTTTGATTAACATTTCTCTTATCTTGGTAAATTCTTCATTATTAAATTAATTTAATTAACCCCGTAATCCTTTGATGTCTTATTACATTAAATTTCAATTACATTAACCATAACATAATAATAGTTCCAAATTTGATTGTTTATCCCTCTTTGGAAATGTTCCATATAAAATTAAAATTAAATTTCTTTATCTACAATATTATTCATTTTTATAAATCTAACAAGCCAGGGTTACCCCTATAATAAACCTATTAAATAATTTATTTTAAATTTTGATTTTAAATTTAAATCATCTCTTTGACTTACGCTCCCTTCCAACTCTCTAATGACTATTTTGTTTATTAAATAATCTAATTTTGATTTGATTTTAAATTTAAAGGAAAAATTAAAAGTTGAAAAACCGCAAATAATGTTAATTCAAGAAACAAAGGTATCGGCAGAAAAAACTAGAAATTATATTACAGTCTTTTAAACCACATTATGAAGTTATGGCCATAGATGCTAGAGGAACAACACAAGGTATTGCAATCATATGGAACCCTGCTGAAGCAGTAGCAGATGAATGGATAGGATTGTCTTGTAGCCTAACTGGACAGTTTAGACATGTGGGAACTAAGGAGAACTTAAAGATATCAGCAGTTTATGGACCTCATATCCAAGGAGAGAGGGAAAATTTCTTAAATAATTTTAGAACTCTGAGATCTTCGCATGAAGAGAAATATTGGCTAATAGGTGGAAATTTTCATATGATATTGAATCTCACAGAAAATAAAGGGGGTCTATGAAGAGAGGAGCCGCAGATGGAGTATTTTATGGATATTTTAACGGACCTTAAACTAGTAGACATAGCAACAGTAAATGGATTTTTTACATGGAACAATAGAAGGGGGAAACACATCAAATAGCATCTAGACTAGACAGATTTCTAGTCTCAGAGGATTTGGTAAGCTTAGATATTTACTATGAAGCAGCAATCTTACCATCGTTAGGATCTGACCATTGGCCTATACATTTGGAAATTGATATTAAAGAAGGCCCAAAGAATAGGCCATTTAGATTTGAAATATTTTGTTAAGGGATTCGACTTTTCTGGAAAAAGTTAAACAATGGTGGAAATCTACAAATATACAGGGAAGGAACATAATGCATCCATTTCAGATGCGCCTGAAACATTTAAAAAAAGAAATCAAAATTCAGAACAAAGAAAAATTTGGAAATATTCACTCAACAATTCATCGCCTACAAGAAATAATGAAACAAAATCAACAGCAAATGATTTTATACGAACGCACGGAAGAACTTGCCATAGAATAAGGAAATATACTGAGTGAATTAGAGGAGCGAAGAAAACAGGAAGAAATATTATGGAAATAGAAGTCATGAGTGCAGTGGTTAAAATAAGGAGAGAAAAATACAAGCTTTTTCCATAAATCCTTGATACAAAGAAGGCAACATAATAGGATTTTCTCATTGAAAGACGAAAATGGTAACCGAATTTACTAACATAATGAAATGGAAGAACTGCTAGTAAGGCACTTCAAGGACATGGTCACTGAACCTAATCTTAATAAAGAAGCAGATATTCGGAGAATCACTACTCATATTCCGTCTAAGGTTAACAAGGAACAAAACTTAGCCCTAATGTGAGAAATTACCATGGAGGAGGTGGAAGAGGTAGTCAAAAACCTCCCAAAACATAAGGCCCCGGGAACAGATGGATTTACAGCAGAATTTTATCAAGCAACTTGGCCCTTCATGGGGAAGGAGATTTGTGAGATGTTATAAGAATCTAGGCGAACAAGGAATGTGTATCCAACATTGAATTCAACACTTATCACACTCATTCCTAAGCAAGCTTATACCGATACTCCAGCGGGATTCCGACCTATAGCTTTATGTAATGTCATTTATAAGATCCTTTCGACGATAATGGTAAACCGGTTAAAACCAATTCTCCTCAACATTATCTCACCTGAACAAACTGGATTTGTAAAGGGAAGGCAGATTTTGGATGGGATAGTAATGGTACAAGAAGCAATGCATTCTCTCAAAACTCAAAAAATCAAAGGTATGTTGATTAAATTGGACCTTTCAAAAGCTTATGATCATTTAAATTGGTCTTACTTGAAGGAATGCATTTTAGCTTTTGGTTTTGATTCAAGATGGACCTAATGGTTAATGTCATGTATTTCTTCCCCTAATTTCTCCATCTTGTTGAATGGAGCTCCAAGCCAGCCTTTTAATGCAACTCGTGGATTACGTCAAGGCGACCCTATTTCACCTTTCCTTTTTATCATAGTAGAAGAAGGACTCGGCCGTCTTATAAAAGCTCAAATAACAAAAAACTACCTCAAAGGTTTGAATTTATGGGGTTGGGATCTTACTCTTTCGCACCAGCAATTCGTCGATGATATCATGCTATTTTGTTAGACCTCGCTAAGGGAAACAAAAGCTATTCTGGAAATCCTAAGGATTTTTAGGGAAGCATCTAGAACTTTGATAAATAATGATAAATCAAATGTTTACTTAACACCAATAATGCGACCCAACAATTTCTAGCCAAGACTTTGGGATTTAAAATTGGAACGTTTCCAATGAAGTACTTAGGTTTTCCATTGAATCAGTCCTCCCTCAAGGTTGCAAGATGGATGGATCTGCTCAATAGTCTCCATAAACGTCTTCAGAATTGGACTCTGCAAGCGCTAAATGCTCCTAGTCAGGTTCTATTGCTTAGATCCATCCTTCAATCCATTCCAATATATCAGTTGTCAGGAAGAGCGGCTCCAAAAACAGTTTATCATAATATGGTAAAAATATTTAAAAAATTTCTTTGGCAAGGAGCTCAAGATATGATGAAATGGGCTCTCCTATCATGGGAAAAACTCATAAAAAAAATAAAAATAGGGGGATTGGGCCTTCGAGACCCTTATGTCCTCAATTAAGTAATGGAAGCTAAGTTATGGTGGAGACGGATACAAGGAGGCACTGATCTCTGGAAACTCATTTGGGTAAAGACATACCAAATGCGTCGAACAGTTGTGGGAAAATTGAAAGTAGATTCTACTCCTAAAGCATCAAATATCTAGAATCAAGAAGCCACTAACAGAGAATTAATAAGACAACACAACTTTTGGGAAATACGAGAGGGGAGAACAATGGCAGTAGGGAGAGAAAATATTTAGTCGACCGGATCTAGGTGAAATTTTCCTGTTCACTAACCTACCGAACCAAAGATTAGTAATCAATTACTGGAGTGGAGAGGAGGAAGGCCAATGGTGCAAATGGAAAGGAAAATGGAAATGGAGAAATGCCCCAGATACATTACAATGAAATAATTTTGATAAGGAAATGAAAACTAGGAAATTGGTAGCTACAAATGGAGAAGATATTTTGAGATGGGGTTATAGGAAGAAAGGCATGTTCACAATAGAAGAAGGCTACTATATCAAATCAAATAACCATCATGATATTGCAGTATCAATTTGGCAGAAAATATGGAGAGAGAAATTTTGGCCTAAAGTAGAATAATTCCTGTGGTTGTTAAGCCATCGGAAGACCTTCACTTGGGTTCATTTGCAACACAGAGGAATCCAAGGACCATCTCTTTGTATGATGTGTAAAAATGAGGAGGAAAATATTGAACATCTATTTAATACATGCAAACTGACAAAGGATATCTGGCAAAACAATGAAATGACTTTCAAACAAACGGATAGAGACAATACAAGCATAAATGAAACTATTCATAAATGGTGGAAAGGAGGGTTCAAAAGTGAAGCCCTAAATCGTGCTTGGAGGTTATCAATGGGATTTATACTTTGGGGGATATGGAAAGAAATAAACCATAGAATTTTTAGAGGGGAAGAGAAGAATATAGCCCAGATATGGAAAGTGATAGTGAAAATTATCTGAGAAACGATATTAATAGAACATTGTTCGGATGAATATTGGGTAGTGAATGCTAGGGAGAATAGAATTCTAGCAAAAATGAAACCTAAAACCCCAAATGCTAGCATTATCATTATGGAATTTCAAGCCCCAAAAACAGAATATATTAAACACTTTTCAGCCCCCACCTGTGGGATTTTTGAAATTAAATTGTGATGGTGCCTTTAAAGGAAACACTGGGAAAGCAGGGATAGGAGGCATATTCCAAAACTCTCAAGGATATTTCTGCAGGATATATGCAATGGTGATTGGATTTGCTACAAACAATGAAGCTGAATTAATGGCAGTCAAATAGGGTCTTACAATAGCAGTTCGGGATAATTACCAAAGAGCCATAGTAGAAGGTGACTCGGCAATGACAGTAAGGATATTAAAAAAAATTCAGCAAGGCACACACTGGGATAAAATCAGTCAAAGCTGGCATACTGTTAGCGCTCAAATCTACCTCAGGCTTAAATGAGATAAAACTCAAGGCTACATCAAACCACGCTTAGCCTCGTAGCTAGCCCTACGAGGGCAGGAGAGGGCTCTCTCCGTCAATCTCGATAAAATGAGCAATAGGGTGCGAGATGACTTTAAAAGGGAACTGATTTTAGGCTAGTAAAGAGATAGGTATGTTTGATTTTTGATTTTTGGTTTTTCGCTGGAGAAATGGGAAAACAAATTTTGGGTCTGGGGATAAGGTCAGACCTTTGCAGATTTCGAGTTGGGGCGAGGTAGGTGAATGTCTTGATGCTTTTGATTTGGATATACGGACAGATTAGACCGACAAGGAGCTGAAGAGGGCAAAGAAGAACTTGGATCCTCTACAAACAGTCGAAAACATATAGAACTAAATGAATTCAAAGGCAGAGCACGGTAAACAATGGATTCAACCTCATTTACTCATTCAATTTAGTTCAGAGGCATATGAAAGGAATGGCATACATTAAACATGAAGAAATTACAGTAAACAGAGAGAAAACATCATCAAGAACAAAACACCACAAGGATCCCAACAAGTGCCGCAAAACCTCTGATCTTTCCTTAGCCAAAATATGAAAAAATATGTACATTGGTGCCAAAAGTTTCCCAAGAGTCCAACCTATAGAATGTCTCAGAAATTACAATATATAGATCACTCTAACCCCTTCCCACACCTCTAGGGGTCGAATTCTTCCTTCAGGGATCAGTTTCAACAAATTCTAATCATGGAACTACAATCTAGGCAGCTAACAACTTGCCTCTAAAAGAGTGGAAACTGATTCATTTACATGATTTTCACCTTTTTAAGAGTGAATCTTCTAGAATAGATAAAAATAAGCCAAATTTACATGCCAAACATAAACTTACATCATAAAAACCCAAAAATTTCATCCACAAGCAAAACTGGTCCAAACTGGCCGAAAATCTGAGCTGGAAGTTGAAATTTCAGCCAAAAATTTAAGTGGGTCGCATGCCTTTCAGCCTGATTTTGAAGTACCTTTCGGCATCCAAATTGAGCTCATGATAGCTCGTTGGAAAGCCCTAGATGTTGGCTATCCAACCCAAGTAGAATTTCCCAATTTGGAGCTCATTTGACCCTCCAAAACCTCATTCTCCCAGAAGTACTTCCTGCTGGTGCAAAAGGTGGCAGCAAGGTGGTTTTCATGGTGTTTTTGAGCTTTTTGACCATCCAGAATCTGATGAAATGCTTCGGAAATGCCTGAGGATGCATAACTTATCATGAAAAATCCAAAAATGCAAAGATTTCCTTCAGCAAGTGTCCCAAAAAAAAGTGAGCATATGAGTGCGAGACCCGCTTAACTGAAAAACCTGTTTTTGAGACCAAAATTTCAAAATGACAAAAATTTCTCCGAATTTTCTCAAATTCGGAGTGAAGACCCTCCATCATGTATCTTTCCCATCCAACGAAGCCTCGGCCAAAATACGAAGTGGATCAGGCCTTTTTCACCGTTTTAGTGCTTCGCTCAACCTCCTTTTCAGAATCTTCATTTTTGCTTTGCAGACATGCATGCGAGCCCAATAATGTCCTTTCATGTGATGAAGCATGTCCTTCTCTCTATTGGCCTTTGCCAGCAACTTCTCCAGATGGATGTTTACATGCATGAGTATAGAATCTCGATCAATCGGTGTCATGTCGCCGGGTCTTTTCCGGGCCAACTGTCGATCCTCACGGATTCGACGCAGCTCATAAAGTGTGTGCTCATCCTCTAGCTGTTTTTTGCGCTGCTCCAAATAGTTTATCACCCACTGAGCCTTCTGCAATTGATCTTTCAGCGTGTCATTCTCGGCCCTTTGCTACTGGATGATCTCCCTCAGTTTCGAGCCAGGAGAGCTCGCATCAACATCAATGACTGTGAAATCTGTGTCCCGGCCTCCTGATGGGCCCTCATCATGCATGGGCTTCTTGCCCCTATCCTGGATCTGTACCTGTGCTGAAGAAGAAGGTGAGACCCCTTCCACATCATGTGGAGATAATACTCGCTCTGCTGATGAAGTCGACAAGACCCCTTCCACCTCACGTGGAGATAATACTCGCCGTGTAGCTGCAAATAAGGCCCTGTGGCCTCGCTGATATGTCAGAACCACTGGAGCGCTGATGTGCTCAACCTCAGGAATGTCCGGCTGGTGTGAAGGCTCTCCCGCATCATGAACTACCCCGGGAGGCGGCTGTGACGCTGTGAAAAAGTCACGGGAGATGAAATCCTCCCAAGTGATGCCCTGCTGTGCCAACTGATGTAACACTATGATCTTGATCAAAGCGTAATGATATATGCTCCTATGCTGCTGTGCTGGGCTCTTCTTTTGTACAAAAATCACCGTCCTCTCTATGTTGCGATATATGAAGTACGGAATGTTCATCATACGTACCCTTGTGAAGTGCATCAACAAATGATCATGGTACGCAAAGAGACGCGCGTATCTGCCCTCACAAATGAAATACTGAATGATGAGTTTCATCAGCGGTGCAAACTCATCCCTCAAGAATCTGAAAGGAAAAACTCTGCCCAAGTGCCTCATATACCCAGGTTTAATGTATGGCTCATAGTGGAATTTCTCTAAATGCTGATGTTTGTTCCATTCCTCTCCCATGTTTGGTATGCCAGTGGCTTGAGCAATAGTCAAGGGTGACAGAATGAAATCAACCCCGGCAAGATTTACGCGGCCATCACGTAAATGTAGAACAAACAGACGAGCTAGTTCACGATGAAGCTGGGTTTGTGAAATCATCTCACAAAATCGAAAACATGACAGATACCGAAAACAATCCATTGCTAATGGACATGCCTGCAACTGAGCCAAAGAAGTAGGCTCCTCCCTGCGATGATCACCACCTTTGACACCTCTGTAAGGCCTCCGTGGCACATTACCCTCTGTCGTGGAATCATTGTCCGACTCCTGCTCATACTCTGACTCTGTCTCTGACATGGCTTTGAACAAGATATTTGCAATGTGGATATTGATATAGATGCAGTGAAAACAACGTTTAATGTATGTTCAACACCCAAATATATTGCATATGTACCAAAGCATCATAGGAAACACACAGTGGTAATAGCTCTGTTTAGGTGGTTTGGGATAAAAGAATAGTCTCTGTTTTGATTACAAGTGAATTTTGATAAATGAGTACCAAGTGCAAAATGTAGGGTGCAGCCTTTAAAATACTGGATAAAATTTGTCAAAGGGAACAATGAGTGTAAGACTGTGTTTGTCAATGGGAAGTGAGACACAATGTGACAATGACCACAATGAAACAAAAAGCCATAACAGTGGTAAAATAATGATGATGACAACAGTGGTAGAACGAGTGTGAGGGCAGTGAGACTTTGACAATATATGCAGAGGTATATATATCAACCATACAGGGTGGGAAAATCTTCACAAAACCATCCATATGTATTTATAACCCTAAGGAATAAATCTGCCATGAATATAGGGTTTCACCTCTCCATTTCAAATAAATTAATTTTCCCACTTCAAGACACCACAACCATATTTAAAATCTATTGAGCAATGATTTAAAACATGTTTGGAAGCAGCTGGAGTTGATTCGAATCGAAACTGGGCGCAAAACACAATTTTCTGAGTGCTGATTTAAGTGGGTCGCATGCGCTCAAGTGGGTCGCACCCCTCAAGTGGGTAGCATGCGTTCAATTTTACACTGGCTGAAACGCCCAAGTGGGTCGCACCCCTCAAGTGGGTCTCACCCGCCCAAGTGGGTCTCGCGCCCTCCAAACGCTGTCCAGAACTATGAAACCTTGCCTACGGCCTTCAAAAACTTGACTTCGACCTCTGCCTCACGGATTTTTGGCAAATGAGTTTGTTTGTCATGTTCAGATATGAAATAAATATCTCATCAAATCAGATTGAGTTTCAAATGTGTTAGATAACCCATTCTTATAAAGTTTCTGCATTTTGACATTTGGCTATTTAATACAATATTCCTCTTTGGCTTTTCTGAGTTTTTGAACTGATAACTTTGCTGTCTTTTGTAGGGATACGACACTTTAGCTTAGGAAAAGATCAGAGGCTTGCAGTGAAGCTTCTCATGGAAATGGATATAATTATTACAAAAATGGAATTAAACAATTTCTAGTTCCAAAACAGAGTTTTGGAATAGAAATGTTTTCAAATGCTTATGATAATAAAAATATGAAATCAAAACTTGCGAAACTAACCTCGTGGCCTACGGGCTTTATGACACAGATGCAAAGACTCGAAAACCCTAGACTCTAGGACTAATAACTTTTTTTAACGAAACTAATATTTAATGACCATGAATGAAATGACGATGAAATTTAGTAATTTTTGAGAAATTTTTAAATAGCCCTGCAGGTACAAACATGAGGAAACAAAAGACAACCAGAACCCCTCGTCAGTCAATGGCATGCTCCTAGCGAAATGCAACGAAGTGGAACAAGCGAGACACCTAAGAATGAATATGCAAAAGCGAAACGATCTCTGACGGAGGGCTGTAAGGACTGACTCTAACATTGGCTCCAATGGGGATGGTGGCTCCATGGAGATGCCAAGAACGGCAGATCTCTAGGGGAGTCAGATAGTGCCTTCATCCATTGGGCAATGGAATCATTATTTCGACTGATAAAACAAAAACTTTGGACATATTTATTGACTGCATATTTGACTAAAGACTGACTAAAATTTGACGAAAACTGACATGACTTTAAAACTGAAAGACTGATAAAACTGACTTGACAATTTCAAACCAACCAACCTCCATCTCCAGAATTATAGCCTTCGCTCCGGGCCCCAGACTGAAGATGAGAGATCAGTACACACTTGCAATGAAACATAAGTAAAACGATATGTACAATGATGATGAAATCAACAGGAGATACTCAGAAGTGATATCGTTTCAGCAACCGACCATTGATCGGTCCTCCGGGACAATCATCTCCATTCATTTCTTTGAGAAGAAAGGCATTTTGACCCCGATACGCTGCGATCTTAAAAGGACCCTTCCATAGATTTTCAAATTTGCCGTGCTTTCCCTTATCTTCATTCCGAGCATCCCATTTCAAAACTACCTCATCCAACTGAAACTTATCCGCTTTTGCCTTTCTGTCATAGATCTTCTTTATGCGCTCCTGCAACTTGAAAGTATTTTGAAATACCTCTTCCCGTGTCTGCTGTAAATGAATCATCTGATTAATTCTCCGTTGCATGGGATCTTCCTCACTACCAGCTTCCTGAAGCAATTTGACCACTGGGACAGCAAGTGAAGTAGGAAATACCGTGTCTGTTCCGTACACCAGCTCGAAAGGAGACATGCCAATAGACTTTTTCTGACTTACCCTATCAGCCCACAGTGCATTCACTAACTTCTTGTGCCAGCCCTTTTTGTTGATTTCCAGCAATTTCTTAATAATATTCACCAAGGATTTATTTGAAGATTCCGCCAAGCCATTTCCTTGCGGATGGTAGGCGGTCGAATGCCCCAAGGTGATATTGTACTTATAGCAAAATTCAACCATCCTTTTAGACTTGAAGGCCGCTGCATTATCTGTAATTATTTTACTAGGACACCCAAAACGTGACAGAATATTGTTTTCAAGAAAAGAGATAATTACCGCATCCGTGGCCTGTCGAGTGGGAATTGCTTCGATCCACTTTGTGAAGTAGTCCGTAGCTATCAAGATCCATCTATGCTGTCCGGAAGATGCTGGGTGGATTTCCCCGATAAAATCCAATCCCCACTGTTGGAATGGTGCACTAACTTCAATTGGTTTTAGAGGCAAAGGCTGTAGTTTCTGCT
This sequence comes from Pinus albicaulis, assembly GCA_034641835.2. NCBI lineage: Eukaryota > Viridiplantae > Streptophyta > Pinopsida > Pinales > Pinaceae > Pinus > Pinus albicaulis. The sequence goes on from JAXQQM020092772.1 coordinate 19,558, forward strand.
TCCCTTCGAAAATTTGAGACTCATGACAATTTTTAACAGCCTTAAATACATCAGAAAACAAAGAAGGCCAATAATACCCTGCCCTTAGAATCTTATTCGCTGTGGTTTTCCAAAACAAATGGCCTCCGCAGTCACCTTTGTGAAAGTCCTCCAACACTCTTTGAGCTTCCTCCTCTACCAAACAATTCAACAACACTCCTCCAGGGTCTTTCCAATACAATGCAGAATTCAGAATGCAGGATTTAGCAGCTCTCAACTTCAATGTTCTACTCTTATTTCTAGGCATCCCGGGTGGTGGAGACAAATTCTGAAGCACGTATAAAATGTCAGCATACCAAGGGGAAGAAACAAAAATATCAGATACCTGAACTGACGTACTCTCCTCATCTTCATCGGACATGGCAGTGATCAAATTTATATCTAGAGCATGCAGATTTGTTTCAGCCATGAGCTTGGCGAGTCCTTGTCCTTTGATCAGCTTGGTTGGTTTAATCTCCACATCGTATTCTAACAACGCAGCGATCCACTTACCCCTTCTTCCCTCTGGATCCGCCTGTACCAAAACATCTTTAACTGCTGCGTTAGGAACGTATGCTATAATGTGGGAATGTAGTATATACACACGGAAATCTTTCAAGGCCTTTACAAGCGCTAGCGCTTGTTTCTCAATAATATTGTACTTCAATGCTCCATCCCTTATGATCCGACTGAAAAAAGCAATGGGCTTCTCAACTCCATCCCTTTTTTGCATCAAAACAGCTGCCAATGTATGCTCAGAAGCAAAAGAAAACAAAATGAAGTCCTGTGTATAATCCGGGCTGATTAAAATAGGGGCTGAAGAAAGGGCTATCTTTACCAAATTGAATGATTTCACCGCCTCTTCTGTCCACTTTACCTGACTGTCCTTTTTCAGCATGTTCGTGATTTCTCTAAGGTGCTCTGCAAGATTTGGAATAAAACGACGCAGAAAATTCATTTTACCATTAAATGACTGTATTTCTTTCTTGTTCCGGGGCTGTTCAATCTGCTGTATGGCTTCAACACGTGTAGGGTCAACTCGAATGCCATCTTTCGATATGATGTGGCCAAGGAGCTTGCCTTCATCCATGGAAAAAAGGCTCTTTTTCGGATTCAGCGAAATGCCATACTTTCTGCACTTCTGGAAAACAATTTTCAAATGATATAAATGTTCCTCATCAGAATTTGAAAACACAGTTAAATCATCAAGGTAAAAAACCAAAAATACATCTTTTTCGTTGGCAAAATCCATGTCCATTGCACGCTGAAAGGTGGCGCCTGCATTCTTCAAACCAAACGGCATTTTTGCATAATGAAACGTTCCCCAAGGAGTGGTGAACGCAGCCTTATCACGATCATCTTCATGCACTAAAATCTGATTATAACCTGAGTATCCGTCGAGTAGTGACATCCTTGATGCTCCAACTACTTGCTGCAATATATGGTCCATTTTTGGCAGCGGATAATTGTCTTTTAATGATACCTTGTTCAAATTTCTGAAATCGATACATAAACGGATCTCACCTGTTTTCTTTCTCATGGGCACCAAATTTGATATCCAATCTGAAAATCGGATAGGCACAATGATTCCTGACTTATACAACCTATTTACCTCCTTTTCAATCGATGGTAGCATCTTTGGATTAATTCTCCTCAACTTTTGACGGAAAGGCTTCTGATTTGGTTTGATGGGGATAGTATGCTGAATGATGTTAGTATCATATGTTTTTAGATCTGAGTAATCCCACGCAAATGCATCAGAAAATGAAGACAACAATTTCACATAGTCTGTTTTTACCTTTGGTGACAATGACTTTGATAATTTTACCATCTTGGGATTCTCAGCTGTCCCAATATTTACCTCCTCAACACCTTTTTCTGTTGGCCTTAATGTCGGTTTGCGGGCTACATCGTCTTGATCGAACATCTCTTCCAAGGGAATCAATCCCTTAGGAATGATGTTGTCCTTAAGTTGCAGCACTTCCATTTGGTTTATTTGTATGTCATCACTACCATCATCATGTTCTGTATCTATGGAGGTGTCTTTAAACTTACCCTTATTCTGCAGAAAATCACTAATCTCCTCATCATCCTGAAAGACTTGCCAACATTGCTGATTGTCTGGAACGGTAGGGCGGTGTTTCACATGAATCTCAAATTTGTTGCTGGAATTCATTGGAATTTTAAGATTGCTTGCTGCCTTAGCAAGTCCATCAGCAACACCATTTTGTATGCGGGGTACACATATCAAAGTATGATCAGAAAATAACTTCAGAATGTCTAAAACTGCATTACAGTAAGCCCTCATGCGAGGATGCTTAGCCTGAAACTCACCTTTAACTTGCTTTATCATCAATTCTGAATCACCATATACTGCAATCCTTTTCGCTTTCAGCTTCTTAAGAATCTTAAGGCCAACAATAAGAGCCTCGTATTCCGCTTCATTATTAGAACAGTCAAATGCCAGCTTGTAGGAACACACTCTCACATTGCTCGGAACCTTATCCGGAGCGGAAAACGGACTACGAATCCAAACACCAATTCCAGCACCGTCGCTGCCCACTGCGCCATCAAAATCCATGGTCCAAAGACCATCTTCATCGTCCTCTAAATGCTGAAATTGTGCCGGCTCTGTTTTTTCTGTTTGCTGCCCATTGTCTTTAGCTGATTGCTCCACAGTAGCTTGTTTTTCTCTTCTTTCTTTTTGCAGAACTTCTCTAAAATTCTTAGTGATTTCTGGTATATCTTCTGCCTGAACTAATTGACTATCTATATCATTAAAACTATCATCAAGCAACACAAACGACTCTAAGTCGGTATGTACATAATTTACAGGATGATTGATTGGCTTCTCTTTGCTAGTTATCATGTATTTCATCTTCTGCTCTCGATATAACTTTCTCATTTGACCGAAGACTGGAATTGTAGCATAAGAGAAATCTAACTAAAGTGTACCTTTCAACTTTTCCCCCCAAGATCTCGAAAGGAGCATACCAAATCGCGGAGGAATGTCGGCCACCACCACGTCCATTAAGACATTCTTTGCTGGAATTTGATCTAAGCTTACAACCAAATCTTTGATGAGTCCTATACATCTCACACGGCTGGAATCAAATGAATACAAATCATGATATTTTCTTGTAATGTCTAGTCCCAACTTTTCCATGATTGCCTTTGGCATCAAATTGTGCGAAGCACCCGAATCGAACATAGCATTATGCAGAACATATTCATGCAGCCTCAAACTGATATAAAATGGAGGAACATCACTGTCAGGTGACTCACCATCTAATGCAGGCCCGAAAATCAGTTCTGGCTGATCATCCTCAACATTTACCGTATCAAACATTGGATCAAAGTTCAGAATTTTGGAGACTTGCCCGCGATAGCTGCTGTTCTTCATGATTTCTGTCAAAGGAATAGATATTTTTAATTTGGAAATTTCATTTTCCAAACTAAATGCTGAAACTTTCTCAACTTCTTTGACCGGAACTTCCTTCTTTTCAGCCTTGTCTTTCACTATGTTTGACTGATTTACCTTTTCTGTTGATGATATTTTACTAGCTGCAGGATCAATTGTCTCTTTTCCTTTCTTCTGTGGTATCGGTGAATCCGTCTTTGGTGCTGAAGCTTCTTTTCGTTTCTGAGTTGGATTTATGGGTACATCTCGGTTTCTCAATGAATATTGCTTTTGTTGGGCGGACAAAGCATTCAGATATCCGCTTTGGTATTCATCTGATTCTTCCTCTAAATCTGCATCATTTGCTAGAATGAAATCTTCATCTTTCTGAACTACTGAACTTTCTCCGTATTCTTCATCCTCAGTGATATAAATAGGCAGATCGTCGGGAGTAAAGAAATGATTTTGCTCACCTGCTACAACATCATCATCGTCTGAATCTTGACTCACAAAATTCTGCAAAAGAGGTGTCTTGATCTACTGCTGGGCTGCTGGCTCTGGTGGTCTTTGTTCACGCTGCTTTATTCTGAACTGTGGCTGCTGCTGGCCACGGTAATTTGGATTTCGAATCTGCGTTTCTGATTTGTCAAGGTTCATCCTTTTGAGCATTTTTTCCATCTCACGAATCAAGTGCTGTTCAGATGTAGATGTGGAAGGCTCTTCCTTTATTGTCACTCTTTTCTCTGCTTTCAACCGTGCTCTCTTATCGTTCAGATTTGCCTCAATACTAACGGCAACCTTCTGCATATCTTCTAAGGTAGGCGGATCTCGATCACGAAGGGAATAAGCCATCTCCGGATCAAAACCATCCGGGAATTTAAGAAGAGCTGACTTTTTAGATGGCCTTAAATCATCTGTGATCGCATTGTACACTGTATTGAATCTAATGATATAATCCTGAACGGACTCACCAGGATTACGCTTGATGTTTGTATACTCTGAAGTGATCTGCAGCGGATCCTTTTCATTTCCCATCGATCTAAGAACTGTGTCTGAAGGTCTTGCAATGTATTGATACTTCTGGCCGGTAATGCTCTAAACCATTTGCGAACTTCTCCTCCAAATGTCTGGGCAAACAATCTCATTGAAACATTTTCTGCATCAATTTCATGCAGATCCAAGAAGTTTGTCATTCAAACAATATGCTACCGAGCTTATATACTTTGTGGGGTGCCATCAAATATAGGAATTTTGCTCTGATATTCAGCAGGCATAGCATCTAAATTGGCCGGCAAAACAAGAGGTGCAAATCTGGCTGCCATGACTCTTGGCGGATTGATGATAATCTACTGTCTAGGAGAAACAGGAGGACTAGGAGCAGTAGGTGTGCGAGGTGTATGCGGTGGAGATGGAGGAGAAATTACTATGGATTGCTGATCAGAAAACTCAGGCTGAACAGGAATGGTAGGGATAAAAGGAGGTTCAGTGGGAATGCGTGAACTAGATGCAAATTCAGATGGTCCAGAAGTGTTGGTAGCCACAACGGAATTTTGCAACTGTCTATCCAAGTGATATGAAACAAATCTATATTGCAAATCTTCAGCAAACAATGGATCCGGAACTAATCTTGACAATTCAGTTTCAGAAAAATTTACGAACAAGGATGTTTCAAATCGTGCATCAAAAGGAATTTCATCAACATATATAATTTTCACAGGACATGATGCAGATCTAGTAAGCAATCTGGAACTCGCAAAACTCACTTGACTTTCTCTTTCAGAACTTTTTTGACTTCCTTGTCTTCTAAGGATCCTAGGAATCAGATTTGGATTTTCAAATATTGTTGGTGGATCAGGGTCAAGATTCGACCTAGTATTCCTTCTTGAAGCCAGTGTATTGATCTTCTCGAGATAAATTTCAAGGAACACAATCAATTATCTTCAGCCTTCCGACTTCTAGACTCAATCATCCAAAGGGTCTAGAATGAATAAGTATACTGGGGTGATTTGCAAATCAAGTGCTGCACTCACGAGCTTACCAGAGATCGACTGAAGCAACGTTTATCTACTACCGCTTATGCATAGCAAAAGCGTTTCGAAAGCTACCTGGCGTGACTTCAGACTCCGTCTAAGACTCATGAAACGAACACATCAACAAGCAAACCATTGAGATTGATGATTTTTCCCCAGTATGGTCGCCACTATGTTAGCACTCAAATCTACCTCAAGCTGAAATGAGATAAAACTCAAGGCTACATCAAACCACGCTTAGCCTCGTAGCTAGCCCTACGAGGGCAGGAGAGGGCTCTCTCCGTCAATCTTGATAAAATGAGCAATAGGGTGCGAGATGACTTTAAAAGGGAACTGATTTTAGGCTAGTAAAGAGATAGGTATGTTTGATTTTTGATTTTTGGGTTTTCGCTGGAGAAATGGGAAAACAAATTTTGGGTCCGGGAATAAGGTCAGACCTTTGCAGATTTTGAGTTGGGGCGAGGTAGGTGAATGTCTTGATGCTTTTGATTTGGATATACGGACAGATTAGACCGAAGAGGAGCTGAAGAGGGCAAATAAGAACTTGGATCCTCTCCAAACAGTCGAAAACATATAGAACTAAATGAATTCAAAGGCAGAGCACGGTAAACAATGGATTCAACCTCATTTACTCATTCAATTTAGTTTCAGAGGCATATGAAAGGAATGGCATACATTAAACATGAAGAACTTACAGTAAACAGAGAGAAAACATCATCAAGAACAAAACACCACAAGGATCCCAACAAGTGCCGCAAAACCTCTGATCTTTCCTTAGCCAAAATATGAAAAAATATGTACAATGGTGCCAAAAGTTTCCCAAGAGTCCAACCTATAGAATGTCTCAGAAATTACAATATATAGATCACTCTAACCCCTTCCCACACATCTAGGGGTCGAATTCCTCCTTCAGGGATCAATTTCAACAAATTCTAATCATGGAACTACAATCTAGGCAGCTAACAACTTGCCTCTAAAAGAGTGGAAACTGATTCATTTACATGATTTTCACCTTTTTAAGAGTGAATCTTCTAGAATAGATAAAAATAAGCCAAAGTTACATGCCAAACATAAACTTACATCATGAAAACCCAAAAATTTCATCCACAAGCAAAAATGGTCCAAACTGACCGAAAATCTGAGCTGGAAGTTGAAATTTCAGCCAAAAATTTAAGTGGGTCGCATGCCTGAGCCAAGTGGGTCGCATGCCTTTCAGCCTGATTTTGAAGTACCTCCCGGCATCCAAATTGAGCTCATGATAGCTCGTTGGAAAGCCCTGGATGTTGGCTATCCAACCCAAGTGGAATTTCCCAATTGGGAGCTCATTTGACCCTCCAAAACCTCATTCTCCCAGAAGTACTTCCTGCTGGTGCAAAAGGTGGCAGCAAGGTGGTTTTCATGGTGTTTTCGAGCTTTTTGACCATCCAGAATCTGATGAAATGCTTCGGAAATGCCTGAGGATGCATAACTTATCATGAAAAATCCAAAAATGCAAATATTTCTTTCAGCAAGTGTCCCAAAAAAAAGTGAGCATATGAGTGCGAGACCCGCTTAACTGAAAAACCTGTTTTTGAGACCAAAATTTCAAAATGACAAAAATTTCTCCGAATTTTCTCAAATTCGGAGTGAAGACCCTCCATCATGTATCTTGCCCAGCCAACGAAGCCTCGGCCAAAATCCGAAGTGAATCAGGCCTTTTCCGCCGTTTTAGTGCTTCGCTCAACCTCCTTTTCAGAATCTTCATTTTTACTTTGCAGACATGCATGCGAGCCCAATAATGTCCTTTCATGTGACGAAGCATGTCCTTCTCTCTATTGGCCTTTGCCAGCAACTTCTCCAGATGGATGTTTACATGCGTGAGTACAGAATCTCGATCAATCGGTGTCATGTCGCCAGGTCTTTTCCGGGCCAACTGTCGATCCTCACGTATTCGACGCAGCTCATAAAGTGTGTGCTCATCCTCTAGTTGTTTGTTGCGCTGCTCCAGATAGTTTATCACCCACTGAGCCTTCTGCAATTGATCTTTCAGCGTGTCATTCTCGGCCCTTTGCTCCTGGATGATCTCCTTCAGTTTCGAGCCAGGAGAGCTCGCATCAACATCAATGACTATGAAATCTGTGTCCCGGCCTCCTGATGGGCCCTCATCATGCATGGGCTTCTTGCCCCTGTCTTGGATCTGTACCTGTGCTGAAGAAGAAGGCGAGATCCCTTCCACATCATGTGGAGACAATACTCGCTCTGCTGATGAAGTCGGCAAGACCCCTTCCACCTCACGTGGAGATAATACTCGCCGTGTAGCTGCAAATAAGGCCCTGTGGCCTCGCTGATATGTCAGAACCAATGGAGCGCTGATGTGCTCAACCTCAGGAATGTCCATTTTGAATGTGAGCTCTCTGCATCATGTTCTGGGGAGGTGGCTGGCCAATGACTGTGAAAAAGTCCACGGAGATGAAATCATAATTAGTGCCCTATTGTTCATAAAAGCGATGTAACATGATCAGTGAAACGTAATAAATATATATGCTCCTATCTAACTGTGTCTTGGGCTCTTCTTTTACAAAAATCTTAGTCCTCTCTATGTTTACAGCTATATAGTACGATGGCTGTCATATTTTTATGTGAAGTGCATCAATAAACGAACATGGTACGCAAAGAGACGCGCGTATCTGCCCTCGCAACTGAAATACTGAATGATGAGTTTCATCAGTGGTGCAAACTCATCCCTCAAGAATCTGAAAGGAAAAACTCTGCCCAAATGCCTCATATACCCAGGTTTAATGTATGGCTCATAGTGGAATTTCTCTAAATGCTGACGTTTGTTCCATTCCTCTCCCATGTTTGGTATGCCAGTGGCTTGAGCAATAGTCAAGGGTGACAGAATGAAATCAACCCCGGCAATATTTACACGGTCATCACGTAAATGAATAACAAACAGACGAGCTAGTTCACGATGAAGCTGGGTTTGTGAAATCATCTCACAAAATCGAAAACATGACAGATACCGAAAACAATCCATTGCTAATGGACATGCCTGCAACTAAGCCAAAGAAGTAGGCTCCTCCCTGCGATGATCACCACCTTTGACACCTCTGTAAGGCCTCCGTGGCACATTACCCTCTGTCGTGGAATCACTGTCCGACTCCTGCTCATACTCTAACTCTGTCTCTGACATGGCTTTGAACAAGATATTTGCAATGTGGATATTGATATAGATGCAGTGAAAACATAGTTATAATGTATGTTTCAACACCCAATAGATATCACCCACTGCCAAAGTATCATAGAGAAACAAACAGTGGTAATAGCTCTGTTTAGGTGGATTGGGATAAAAGAACAGTCTCTGTTTTGATTACAAGTGAATTTTGACAAATGAGTACCAAGTGCCAAATGTAGGGTACATCCTTTAAAATACTGGATAAAATTTTTCAAAGGGAACAATGAGTGTAAGACTGTGTTTGTCAATGGGAAGTGAGACACAATGTGACAATGACCACAATGAAACAAATAGCCATAACAGTGGTAAAATAATGATGATGACAACAGTGGTATAATGAGTGTGAGGGCAGTGAAACTTTGACAATATATGCAGAGGTATATATATCAATCATACAAGGTGGGAAAATCTTCACAAAACCATCCATATGTATTTAAAACCCTAAGGAATAAATCTACCATGAATATAGGGTTTCATCACCTCTCCATTCAGATAAATTAATTTCCCCAGTTCAAGACACCACAACCATATTTAAAATCTACTGAGCAATGATTTAAAACCTGTTTGGAAGCAGCTGAAGTTGATTCAAATCGAAACTGGGCGCGCAAAACACAATTTTCTGAGTGCTGATTTAAGTGGGTCGCATGCGCTCAAGTGGGTCGCATGCGTTCAATTTTACACTGGCCGAAACGCCCAAGTGGGTCGCATCCCTCAAGTGGGTCGCATGCGCCCAAGTGGGTCTCGCGCCCTCCAAACGCTGTCCAGAACTATGAAACCTTGCCTACGGCCTTCAAAAACTTGACTTCGACCTCTCCTCGCGGATTTTTGGCAACTGAGTTTGATTGTCATGTTTATATATGAAATAAATATCTCATCAAATCAGATTGCTTTTCAAATTTATTTGACAACCCACTTTCATAATGTTTCTGCACTTTGTCATTTGGTCTCTTATTACAATGTTTCTCTTTGGCTTTTCTGAGTTTTTGGACTGATAACTTTGCTGTCTTTGCAGGGATGTGGCACTTTAGCTTAGGAAAAGATCAAAGGCTTGCAGTGAAGCTTCTCATGGTGAAATGGATATAATTATTACAAAAATGGAATTAAACAATTTCTAGTTCCAAAACAGAGTTTTGGAATAGAAATGTTTTCAAATGCTTATGATAATAAAAATATGAAATCAAAACTTGCGAAACTAACCTCGTGGCCTGTGGGCTTTATGACACAGATGCAAAGACTCGAAAACCCTAGACTCTAGGACTAATAACTTTTTTTAACGAAACTGATATTTAATGACCATGAATGAAATGACGATGAACTTCAGTACTTTTTTGAGAAATTTTTTAAATAGCCCTGCAGGTACAGCATGAGGAAACAAAGGACAACCAGACCCCCTCGTCAGTCAGTGGCATGCTCCTAGCGAAATGCAACGAAGTGGAACAAGCGAGACACCTAAGAATGAATATGCAAAAGCGAAACGATCTCTGACGGAGGGCTGTAAGGACCGACTCTAACACATACAACAAGATTAATTCAAGAAATTGGCCAAATCCTACAGCAAATTGGTTATGTAATTCCCAAACATGTTCGTAAAGGAGGAAATGAGGCGGCTGATTTTCTAGCTAATTGGGGCTGTAAGAATGAGGGCCAGCAGTTAGATATAAATCAACATCACTAGGATTGGAATATATAGTTACAATCGCTTCATATTATTTTAGAAAAAGACCAAGAACAACCCCGATCAGGGTGCCACGTGGAGAGCAGTGGGAATCGGTCAGTGCCACGCGGAGGTGGACATCTGACGGTCCATCATGCTTAATCTTTAATGTGAAGTGATGGAGGTCCTTGCCACAATCGACATTAACGCTAATGAATATTTCCGTCCGAAGCCAACAAATGTTGTCAGGCGACAATAGGAAATCACGCCGGAAGTAGAGTGGGAAAAGGAATAAGGTAAGTTTCCATTAGTGCGATTTCATTGTAACCCACAAAGGAGCTCAACGAGATTAGCTCGATGACGAGGTGGAATGATTATTGCAACGTTGTTGCAGGGCTTATTGGTATGTAATGGTTTTTGTGACTCTTACCTCCCAATTCTAATTTCTTGTTCTCATTTCGGCAATTGAAGAAGATGGTTCTAAAGGAGTTTATGCAATGTTCTGTGTTTTCAATGGAAGGAAATGTCAATATTCTGTAGTCTTCTGTTCATTTGGTTTTAAGGAAATGGTAGAGGTTGTAGGTAAGGACATAGAACCCTGTTTTTGAAGCCCTGATGTCCTGGTTTGTCATATTCTCTGTAATTCTAAATCACCTTGGTTTACTCTGCACTCTGACTTAGGCGTAAATTTGCATGTCTGTACGTTATGTTATTTGTATTTTACTGTAATGAAAGGTCAGGTAACGACATTTCAAGTTTTGTAAAATTACAAGGGTGATAACTCTTTGTTTCACGAACAGGCCTGTATGCACTATGGGTATATTTTGATTGCTTGTAAGGGTCAAGGTAGGTCTAGGTGTCTACAGAGTCGTTTTTTCCCTCAATCTATTTTTTATTAAATTACCTGTGGGTCACTGTTGGTAATGGTATGCGAAAGAAAGTTTGTTTGCATAGTTGTGTTTTCCTACAATCTTTATTTTCGTCAAATTATCAATGGGTCACTGTTTGCAATTGGCCAAGAAATAAATTTCGTTGGCAGAGTCGTGTTCTCCTTCAATCTCTGTTTTCGTTAAATCATCTATGGTTTACTGTCTGTAATGGGCTGAGAAAGCAAGTTCCTTTGGGTAATTTGGACTCTGGCATGCAAACTATGTTTGCTCAAACATCTTTGCATCCTGAGGCAGCCACCAGCGTCTATCAGTTTCCTGTTACTGATCATTCTCTGGTATATACAGGGTTACTACACATTTTTATAAGGGATCTTCTCTGCCAGGCCATAATGGCTAAAGGTCAAGTAGGTAAAAGAAAAGACACAGGCAGAGGCAAAAAATACAGAGTACGGGAGCAAGCAAGCGAGGCAGGAACAGAAATAAGTAAATTCTAGAAAACATAACTGATCTTTATGATTCAGGAAATCTAGTTCATATTCACAATACTATTCAGGTTTGGGAGAGAGAAAGTAATGATGAAGATGAGGATCTCAAACAGCAGGAGGCTAAAATGGATTTTATTTCTAACCCAGGAAATACAAGAGGTCGTGTATCTCTATTCTAGCAATCAGTCAAAACGTATTGGAAATTAAAATTTATCTTAGCAAAGGCAATTTTGAGCATGCAAGAAAGGGAAGGCAACCCAACAATGCTTTTTGAATTACAGCAGATAAAACAAGATATTCGGGAGATGGCCAAGGCACAGGTTCAAGCAACTACTCGAATTGGGAGGATCGAGCGTCAACTCCAAAGCATGCAGCAAGTGGAGATGTCGGGGTCTACTGCAAAGGACCTAGCTCCTGTGGATTCTTCTAATGGATAATCTTATTTTTCTTATAGTTTTTTATGTTTTTGGCAGATAAGGGTAATAGTTCCTGTTTCAATTGCAAATTTTATGGACACAGTAAAGTAGTTAAAGCAGTAAGTAGAAGGAAAAAACAATATCAATTTTGGTTAGCTTTTAACTCTCTGAGGTGGCCAACAGACTTGGTTTCCTTTGCCAGGTTGAGGCTACCACATGCAGTAGAATATGTGTAGCAACTTTCTCTTTAAAAAATAGAAAATAGAAAGGCTCTACGAAATTTACAAAAAAAAAAATTAATAAATTCAATCATCTCTTGGACTTAGTCAATTTTATCAGTGTTCCCTTAATTCTCTAATGGCTATACTTTCTCCTTATCTATATATTCTGAACCTGCACTCTTCCCCTGAAGATGGGTGAAGTGTTCACCCGAAACGTCGAGCCCTTCGAACAAAATACACAGGTTTGCATGAGTTCTCAACAACATTGTCTCAAGTATTATTAAAGAAAGGTGTGGATATTATTATTAAAGCGCGAGGTGCACTAACCACTTAATCATTATATTATTTTTTTAATTAAGTAATAAATTAATATCTAATCATTTTTAAAACAATGATAAATAGATTTAGTATGGGTTGATTATATTATTTAAGAGGAAATGAATTTAAATGTGGAAAGTAATAATATTTCTCCATCCATTAAAAATAAAGTAAGAGGAAATGATTTTTTTGTAATCTTGGTGGGACTACAAAAAATATTATTAATGAAAGGTGTGGATATTATTATTAAAGTCGAAGGTGCATTAACTGCTTAATTATTATATTAATATTTTTTTAAAATTAAGTAATAAATTAATATCTAATAATTTTTAAAATAATAATAAATATATTTAGTATGAGTAAATTATATTATTTAAGAGGAAATGAATTTAAATGTGGAAAGCAATACTATTTCTCCAACCATTCAAAATAAAATAAGAAGAAATGATTTTTTTGTAAGTTTGGTGGGACTACATCTTCATCATGTCCAATATATCACTTCAATCTGGGAATTGAACTCGTGACTTAACATCAAGGAGTTATTCAAAAGAGTACGCGACTACCCTCTATCCAAGACATCATAAAGAGGAAGAAATGATTTTAAGTGTGGAAAATTAGAACATTTCTTTGACTCTTCAAAATAAAATCATAAATCCAATTGACAATAAACATTTGAAATATTATTTATCAAATGTTTGTTAAACATTTTTATAAAGCAAGTTGCATTTTCACATATCACATTAATATAAATCCTAATAGTGTGTAATTTTTATTTTAATTAAAATTATATGAACACATTTTGATAATTCTAAACAAATAAGCTTTTATCTAAAATTATTAAAATATGTTATTTTAAAATAAAATGTTGTAAAAATATTAATGGAAAAGTATTTAATATTATAAAGATATAGTTATGATTAATATTTGATGGTATATTGATATGATTTATTTTAAAATTGTTTGAATTTAGATTTTTGTGATCCATGCTAATTTCGAGAATGCCTTAATCACATCATCACTTGTTAGTAAAAAAAATGTTATTATATATTGTTAATTTATCTTAATTCTATATTTATTGTGTGTGAAGAAAGTATATATTTCAAACTAATTGACATCAATATGGTCACCTCGTTTGAAATGGGTAGATGACATGGTGAGGCTTCTGATTCAAGTGGTTTGTTTCGCGGATGAAGACTAGAATAGGAACAAGGTTGAAGACGGGAATAAGAACAAACCTAGAATTCTATTGAAGAAGGGTAAGTAGAGACATGTTTTAGAAAACATGTTTCAGAAATCATGCTCGAGAAAGGATTTCGTATTTCTCGTTACAAGTGTAAAGATAAATTCAACAACCTCAAAAAGAGGTTTAAGAGACTGAATGATGTGCCTGGAGTAGACACATCAAAAGTTGTTGAGAATCTTGCTCTCTTGGATTCTTTGGATGGTATTTATAGGGAGACCATGGAAGAAATAAGGAAAATTATATGTTCCAAGCACTTATTCTATCAAGAGATGTGTTCTTATCACAATGCAAACAAGCTATATATGGCGAAAAAAATTGTTTATGAAGCATTGTTTACAGTGAATGATGAAAATGGAGAAGATGATATAGAAGATAATGCAAGAACAACATGGAAGCAACGAAATAGTTCAAGAACATCAAATATGCAAAGGAAGCAGATGATAGTTTAGGAATTTCCATTGATGAAGATGAAAAAGGAAATCCAAGCCCAAGCATTTGAGCTTGAAAAGGAGTGGTTCAAGTGGAAGAAAATTTCTAGTAAGAAGGAAAAATAGTTGAAGAAGTTGAAGTTGGAAATAGAAAACAAGAAGCTTGAGGATGAACACATGAAATTGCAGTTGACGTAGAAGTAATTGGAGATCATGTCAGAGGTAGGAATGACACCACATGATCCTCTATTCGATTGATTCTAGGGAATTGAACATAATTAGAAGGGAAAGCTGAAAATAGTCCATGATTTTCATAAATGATGAAGACAATGAGGAAAAAAACTAAGCTATTAGAACTTTCCCCCCTAATTATGTTTTCCTCCCTGCAAAAAATCCAATAGGGAGCCATGTGATGTCATTCCTACATCTGACATGATCTCCAATTCCTTTTTCTTCAACTTCAATTTCATTTGTTCAACATCAAGTTTCTTCCTTTTCTTTTTCCAATTCCATCATATTCAACTCTATGTCCTTACTATTATAGATTATCTGCCACTTAAACTACTCCTTTTCAAGCTCAAGTCGCTGGACCTAAACCTCCACTTTACGATTTTTCACCTCCAACAATTGCCTTTGCATCCATCATGTTCTTACATTATCTTCTTCAACATCTTCTCCATTTTCATCATTCATTGTCTCGCTTGCCTCATGATTCTCTCTTCCCTTAGGAGGCGATTATTTCATACCAAAATCTTCCCCGATATGTATCTTGGAATAAGAACACATTTCTTCGTATAATAAGTGCTTGGAATGTAGAATTTTCATCAAATCCTTCTTTCTACCGTCATAAATATTATCAATGGAATCAATGAGATCAAGATTCTCAAAAATCTTTAATGTGTCTTTGTCAAGCACATCATTCATTGCCTTAAACTTCTTCATGAGGTCATTGAATTTATCTTGGCATTGCTTAGAAGAAATATGAAATCCCTTCTCCTTCATTATTTTGGAAATATATTTCAACTTGCCCTTCATCACCACAGCATGAGACTTGTTCCGATTCTATTCCTTAATCACAAAACAATTCACTTGAATCAGAAGCCTCTCCATGTGAGGTCTCCAAGGACCAACAAACATCTTCACTCACTAAGAGTCACCAACTAGACTGTTTCGATGGACTAAAAATAGAAATATGTCAATAATATAATAAATTTTACATTATTATATATTTAATAATGTAACAATAATTAAAAAATAAATATATAATAATTATAAAAAATGTAATAGAGAAAAAATTTCAATATTATTAATATATTTAATAATAGATATATATGGAATGATGATATATTTAACAATATCAAAACTTGTTTCTCTATTACATAATTTTATAATATACTAGCATAAATCCATCTTAACTCCAGATATAACAAGTGCACAGAGGCATCAAATATCTTTTCATTTTAAAAGATGTTTACATATCAAGAGTTTTGATTCCTCTGGGCCCTTTGTAGATCCATGCTTGTTGGTTTAATTTCCCCTTTAAATAAGCTACATTCCACATGAATACCACGGGACATTTTTATTTTTATTATTATTTTATTTTTCTTGGGTAATTTTTATTTTTATTTTATTTTATTTTTACTGAGTTTAAATATTTACATTAATATTCTTATTTAATTTTCTTTTCAACTTTTTATTTTAGTTTTATTTTTATGTAATTTGACTTAATCAAAATGTTAAACATTACATTACAACATCCCTAGCATGTTGTGTGTGAGACCAAATAAATAAATAAAATAAAAGCATAATATAATATTATGAATTCTTGAAGCTTCTCCAAAACGTTTAGAGCAGTAGTTTTGGGTTCATGGTTTTGGACCCATGGTTTTCATAGCACATGGTATTGTGCCAATAGTATTTCTCTAGATAGGGTTATTTTATTTTTATTTTTATTTTATTTTGACCGGGTTAAAATATTTACATTAATATTTTTATTTAATTTTCTTTTTCAATTTTTATTTTTATGTAATTTGATTTAGTCAAAATGTTAAACATTACATTAGAACATCTCTAGAATATTGTGTGTGAGACCAAATAAATAAATAAAATAAAAGCATAATTTAATATTATGACTTCTCGAAGCTTCTCCAAAAATTTTAGAGCCATGGTTTTGGGTTTGTAGTAATGTAATATTATGACTCTTTGAAGCTTCTCTAAAAAATGAAGAGCCCTGGGTTTGTGGTTTTGGACCCATGGTTTTCATAGCACATTGTATTGTGCCAATAATATTTCTCATAGATTATTTATATGTAATATTGGTTAGACATTGAGTGTGGAGATAAGATTGGAGTTGAGCTAAATGTTATAAGTTTTTATTTAATGAAAAGTTACAAATATTTATTGTGGTTTTTCCCCCAAGGTTTTTAAAGAAAATCTATTATTCATGTTGGTTGTGAATTTCTTTTAGATTATTTTTGGATTTTGAATTAACATGTTTTTACAAATCTATTGCAATATTTACAATCTAATATTTATTTTATAAATCTGCACATTATTTATTTATTTGTGTATAATTTATTTACATACTGTTGGAATGGAATCACTCATAAGTATTGAAAAATTTACTGGAGTGAATTTCACAATATGGAGATCTAAAATGGAAAATATATTAACATTGAAATCTTTGCACAGAGCGATTGATGGTAAATTAAAGAAACCCTCATCCATAAATAATGAAGATGAAGATTGAGAGAAGCTAGATTTAAACTTCCTAAGTAAGGTAACCTTACCATGGTGAGGCTTCTCATTCAAGTGTTTTGTCATGAAATCCCGCTTCTATACCTATTGATCTATCATGTATTGACAACACAGGTGCAAACCTATTTTTTGAGTGAAAAACTTGAGGAAATGTTTGCACCTCGAGAGATTTGATCCCTCTCGGCGCATGATAGATCCATAGTTAGATGGATCTAGCCTGGTTTCAGTTGGAGACATCAACGTCACATTTTTCAGATTATTAATTTTTTTGTATATTTTTGAGATGTACATCATACTTTGAAATTTTGAATATTAGAAATACTAATTCTAACAAATGTTAGAACACTATTTTGAATACTGAAGCATATAATAATTGTAGAAATCAACATCTACACTATTCAATTATTTAAATATTTTTCTGGAACTATTGCACTAAAAATCATACTTTTCTCTCTTGCTCTTCAATATTAATAGGTTGAATTACTAAAACACAAAAATAAATGTACATTGTCAATAATTTTGCCTACTTATAGTGAAATTAATACACGATGTTAATCCAATCACTTTAAAATTAATGTACCATCAATGTACATCCAATTACATCAAATCAGAAATCAACGTTTACGCTGAAATCAATGCATATAATGCAAACAATGAAATAGGATTAGAAAACAAAATCTACAGTGAAATGGATGCATCTAATGTAGGTAATCAAATAGGATTAGAAATCAACATCTACACTAAAATTAATGTATCTAGTGCAAGTAAGAAAATAATATTAGAAACCAACATCACTGAAACCAATGCATCTAGTGCAAGAAATCAAATAGGATTAGAAATCACCATCTATACTAAAATCGATGCATTTAGTGCAAGAAATCAAATAAGATTAGAAATCATGTACATTGAAATCAATGCATCTAGTGGAAGTAGTCAAATATAATTAGAAATCAACATCTACACTGAAATTACTGCATCTAGTGCAAGGAATCAAATAGAATAAAAAATCATCGTTTACACTGAAATCAATGCATTTATTGCGAGAAAACATATAGGATTAAAAATCATCTACATTGAAATCAATGCATATAGTGCAAGAAATTAAATATAATTATAAATAAACATATACACTAAAATCGATGCAAGCAATCAAAATGGATTAGAAATCTCCATCTACACTGAAATCAATTCATCTATTGCATGAAATCTTCTTCCCTCTTGATAATAATAATATTATGATGATGTGCTACAAAAGTGAGGGGTTTCTCGAGAAGTTTTTAAGGCGCCGCCGCCGCCAAATAGATCAAGGTAGTAATGTAGCAAGAGATTTTCCTCTGCGGCGATGACACAGATCTGCTTGCAACAGACCCAAATGGGATGAGACAGGTAGTTTTTTTGCTGTCTTATGGATCTGAAGGCCGGATCCGAGCTCCAGGGGAGATATACCTTAGATATAAAGCCACGCCTCCAGATCTGAAGAAATCAGCGTGCGAACCTCCTCGATCAAGCGCGCCCTGCGACTTTTTCTACAGGTTCCGTTTTACTTTTTTCAAGGCAGATCACGCCACAGGGCCCTTGCATGGTTTCTCTACGACTGGCAGAGAGATCTGGCCGTCACGGCCTAAACAGGGGGATGAACAAGGTTATGGAGCCGAGTGGTCCCGTGTTATGGTGCACTGATTGTGGCGTCTTTGTCTCGGATCTCCGTTCATGGAAAGTCTCTCGACCGGCTTGGCGTGGGGTTTCTTTGGCCTCGTTCGCCTATGGGGCAGCCGCACCGAAATAAATCCCAATGCTAGAACTAACAAGCCAGGCCTAGGGCTGTCGAATCTCTGAAAACTTATCGAAGAAAGGGAGGCAAGAGATAAAGACTCTTTCGCCCCGAGGCAAGACAAAGTCATGGGTACTTAGAGTGTGTAGGAAGCCCCAGTAACAAAACATCAATTTTTTCTTTTCGCATTTTTATTAAACCCCTCGTGGGAAAACCGTACTAGTATGGGTACATGCAGAAGCACCATTATGCAGCTTGAAACAAAGAATTCAAAAGGATGGATACTTGTTTCGCATCCAAAGATTCGGCTGTAGAAGGTCCTCTCGTATTATCAAATCATCAAGAACTACGATATAAGTCCAGAAACAACCATTGCCTTAAACCTTAGGCTGAGAGGAGGTGCTGTGCCTCAGGGACATCCAAGCACCACAGGAGGAGACAAGGATAAAAAGACAACAACTCAGCAACAACCCAAGGGAGGCTTCTCTTACAAAAATATCTTACAGGGTAACAGAGATCCAGGGTCCCCTCCAGACCAAGGTGAACATACACCTAGGCCATACATAGTAGATCAGCTTGGACAAACCCCAGCCCTCAACATTGATTCTACAGGACTAGAAGAATACGTTAAGTCATATGAAACTCAGGCCCTAATCTGTCGATTTAACAGTTTTTGGCCAAAGCCAATGAATCTATTTCACTGGATCTACACTAACTGGACCATGAAATGTGATATACATCTATGCTCCAAGGGGTTTTTCATTGTTAATTTCGCATACACGGAAGCCAGAGATACAATCATCAGTGCAGGGCCTTGGTTTTGGGGAACAACGGGTCTTTTTATGACCCCATGGTTTCCAGATTTTGACCCAAAAAAAATGACTGTCTCCAGAATGCCGGTCTGGGTCCACCTATATAACCTTCCTCTTCACTTTTGGAGTGAACGAGTTTTGGAAGGAATTGGGAACAACATAGGGAAATATATCAAAACAAATCTGGAGAGGATTGAGGAGAGGATCTACACCTTTGCACGCATTTGTGTGGAGGTCGATCTAAGTAAAGGACTGCCGGAAAGTATAATGCTGATATACAAGCAACAAAACTGGCTGCAAGGACTAGACTATGAAAATACTGCTTTCAGATGCAGAATCTGTAGGCTGACAGGACACTTGCAAAGTACATGTCCAGAAGTCAAGAAAGCAAACAACAAAAAGAAGCAGAAAGGGAAGCAGAGAAAAGGGTGGCAATACCCCCCTCCTGACTCAGAGGACGACGAATCAGAAGCAGAGGAGGAAGTCACTCCCACAGAGAATACTGAGCCTACCCAAGGAAAAGAGACCCAAAAGGAAATCATATCAGCTAACAAGGTTTCACAACTCCATTCAAATCAGGCAGAGAAGACAAGCGAGGATCCGAGTATGGGAGGGATCAAACGGCATCACCCCTCAGATACTTCAGACTCAGACAAGCATACAGGTCCATAGAAAGCAGAAACACAGTTAGTCCTAGCTACGATTGAGCCCACCCAAGGAGAGTGGTGCAAAGTTGAAAAGAAGAAGGGGAGAAAAACATGAGGTGTGAGTTTCTACTCACTCCCTGGAACCATTTTTTCTGTCGCTTCCTCCCTTCTTTTTTCTTTTTCTCATTCTTTCTGAATGCATGGTAGCCTCGCTACGTCGCATTGTGTGCAAAAGTACACGAGCCCAATGGGAAACTTCTGAAAATGCTTCAATGCATATGCTATAACTTTGCTCATTAATAAAAGGTTACCGTATTTTTTCTCCGTGGAAAAAAAAAGAAATCTTCTTCCTCTCTCCCTCGAAGTACATCTTTGTTTCCTTCCCTCTATCCACTCTCTCACATCCTCCCTTTCCTTCCTATCTCTCCATTTCTCTCCTACATCTCTATCGCTCTCTCTCTTCACCCTCCAACTCTGTTACTATATCCCTACCTCTCTCTTTCTCTCATCCCTTCTCTTCATAGCTCATTCTTTGTCTCTTTATCTCATCCGAAAACATACACACTCTCTCTCCATCTCTTCCTTGTCACTTAATCTCTCTCTCCACTTATCAATCTCTCTGTATTTCTTCTTCCCTCCCTCTCTCTCTCTAAATCCATCTCTCTCTCTCTCTCTCTTTATATATATATATATATATATATTTTCCCTCCAATTTTCTCTCTTCCCCCATCACTCTCTTCCTCTCTCTCAAGTCCTCTCTCTTGTCCTTCCTCTCTCTCTCTCTCTCTCTCTCTCTCTCTCTCTCTCTCTCTCTCTCAACATCTACACTAAAATCAATGCATATAGTGCAAGAAATCAAATAGGATTAGAAATCACCATCCACAATGAAATCAATGCATCTAGTGAAATAAATCATCTTCCCTCTCTCCCCCCTCCAACTCCATCTCTCTTTTCCTCCCTCTCTCCACTCTCTCACATCCTCTCTTTCTTCCTTCCCCTTTCTCCCTTTCTCTCCCATGTCTATATCTCTCTCTTTCCCTCTCTCTCCCTCTCTTCACCCTCCAACTCTGTCAATATATCCCTCCCTCTCTCCTTCTCCCCCCATTCCCTCCATCTCTCCTTTTCTCTTTATCTTACCCCAAAACATACACACACTCTCTCTATTTCTCCCTTTTCACTCCCTCTCTCTCTCCACTTCTCGCTCTCTATGTATTTATTCTTCCCTTCAACTCCATCTCTCTATCCCTCCCTATCCTCCTATCTCCCTCCCTCTCTTCTCCTCTCTCTCTTCCTTCCTCTCTCTCCCTTCCTCTCCTACCTCCATCTCTCTTCCCCCATCTCTCTCTTTTCCCTCTAATCCTCTCTCTTCCCCCATAACTCCCTCCCTCTCCTTCTATCTCCATCCCTGTCTCCTCCTCTCCCCCCCCCCCTCCTCCATATTTATGTCTCCATCTTCCTCGCGTACCTTTCTCTACCTCTCCCTCTCTCTCTTCATTCCTCCTCTTCCCTCTCCTTGATTTAATCCCCATCTCTCCCTTCTCACTCCCTCTCACCCCATCTCCACCTCTATCACTCTATGTCTTTGCTCTTCCCTTCCATATATATCTAGATTTAATATATATCATGATACATTAATGTATATAATAATATAGAAAATTTAATATTGTATTAATCCAAAGTTATTAAATATAATAATATTAATATGAATATTAGATTTAATAATAATATTATTATCATTAATATTTTGATATTAATATTAGGGATAATAATGGGTTTTTTGGCATGATATTAATAATAATTTGGCCCATAATATTTGACCCATAGGATTCACCTAAATAAAACATATTTTTTGAGTGTTGGTAAATATAAAGAGATTTCTAGAGTAAATATAAAAAAATAGGTTTTATTTATTTACCATACCTCTTTTATTTACAATGGTATTTGGCCCATAGACCTGGTATATAATTAGATGTTGATTTATAGTGATATTTGATATGTTTTTATATATTTATCATGCCTCTTTATACAACTTTTATATTGATTTATTTATTTACCATAGCTCTTTTATAAATATGGTGTTTAGCCCATGGTATTAATAATAATTTGGCCCATGGTATTTGACATATAGGCTTCACCTAAATAAAACTTGTTTTTTGACTTATTGTAAATATAAAGAGGTTTATGGATTAAATATAAAAAGAGGCTTTATTTATTTAGTGGAAGTAGTCAAATATAATTAGAAATCAACATCTGCACTGAAATTAATTTTCATCTTTTTTTCAGTGGAAATAGTAAATATCCAAACCCCATATTTAAAGATTTATTAAATAATAAATAATAAATATTGCCATCCGTTGGCTGGAAACTTGCAAGTAATATCCATGCTCAATACTCAACTTCGGCCTTCATCTCCCAAGTATTTTCAACTGACCTTTATCTTTCAAGGCTTTTATAATATAATTTATATTTATAATATGATTGCCTGATGTAATTGCGGTAGATAATTCACGAATGTATAATATAATTTCCTGATGTAATTGCAGTAGATAATTGACGAATATGCATGGAACTTGAAATGAGACCGTGATAGCTTGACTCATTCTCTCAATCCACATCGTCCATACTAAAAATGAAAAAAATAAGGGTCGACAGCAAAACCTTCGTGTTATCATGTAAGGAAATTAGGAGAATTCAAAGGCGGTTTGGGAAAGATTGTCTCGCAAGTTTTTTGTTTGTTTGTTAAATGGTTTGTGATTTTTTAAAAATTGTATGGATGTTTTGAGAAAAACCAAGGAAACACTTTCTGAACCATTTCCGTTTCTTCGCCATCGTGCTGTCGTATTTCTGGTCATATATGTCTAGGGCATGGTTTCAAGCCAAGTTTATTGAATTTTCGCTTGACAACTCTGGTTAGTTGAAATTTTAGAATATTCGTTATTGTCGTATGGAACTTTGAATTATATTCATATTTAATATTGTCTTATTGACATTGTTCTGGCCATGTATCTTCTCTTGTTTTTTTTTTGTTCTAATGACAATAGATTATTCCCAGAAAGTTCGTGCTTGCTGTATCACTGATTGTACTCGTCCTTTGTTATCTTTGGATCATTTTTTGGACATCAAATTAATTTCTCTTATCTGAATATTACATGTTTAAAATCCAGAAATTAAACAGTTTAATTTATCTACAACTAAAAACAGGACCATAGGCAACGATTTTCACTTGTCTAAGTATTCTGACATTACCTGATAGAACTCTAGCTCGGGAGCTTCCAATTTGAACCGTGCCGCAGAAATGCTTGAAGCTTGGAATAAAAGCTGTGAACCAAATGCGAATCACCTCTATGTTCGATAAGAGCTGAGTTGTTTTAAATTTTTTATTTTTTTTATATGATTGTTAAAAATTTATTTGTTAAGCCAACACATAATTTTAATTTTTAATTTTTTATTCTAATTTAAAACTTAAGCCGACTTTTTTCTATGAGGACGTGACCCACCTAACATCGGGGTCATATTGGGCTGTAGATGCGCCTCTCGGCTCAACAAGGTTGAGGACACGAATAGGAGCAAGTCTAGAATTCCGTTGAAGGGTAAGTGGAGATGTGTTTCGGAAATCATGTTGGAGAAAGGGTTTCATATTTCTCCTCAGTAGTGTCAAGGTAAATTCGACGACCTCAACAAGAATTTTAAGAGACTGAATGATGTGCTTGGAGAAGACACATCAAAGGATGCTGAGAATCTTGGGATGCCAAGAATCTTGCTTTCTTGGATTCTGTGGATGACCAAGGAAGAAATTAGGAAAATTATCTGTTCCAAGCACTTATTCTATCAAGAGATGTGTTCTTATCACAACGCAAACAAGCTATATATCGCCAAAGATTTTGATCATGAAGCATTGTTGGCAGTGAATGATGAAAATGACGAAGATGATGGAGAAGATAATGCAAGAACAACATGGAAGGAATGAAATAGTTCAGGAATTGTCGTTGAAGAACCAGAAAGAGGAAATTTAGGCCCAAGTGTTTGAGCTTGAAAAAGAGCGATTCAAGTGGAATAAAATTTCTAGTAAGAAGGACACAGAGTTGAAAAAGATGAAGTTGGAAATAGAAAATATGAAGCTTGAGAATGAAAGCATGAAATTTTAGTTGAAGCATAAGAAATGAAGATCATGTGAGAGGCATGAATTACATCACATGATCCTCTGTTGGATTGGTTCCAGGGAAGTGAATAGAATTAGAGGGGAAATCTGAAAATAGTTCATGATTGGCACAAAGGATGAAGCTTTCACCCTAATTTTGTTTGACTAATCCAATAAAGAGCCATGTGATGTCATTCCTGCATCTGACATGATCTCCAATTCCTCCTTCTTCAACTTCACTTTCATGTGTTCAACTTCAAGTTTCTTTCTTTCGTTTTCCAACTCAGCCTCTTTAACTTTATCCTTAATTCTATAGATTATCAGACACTTGAACCATTCCTTTTCAAGCTCAAGTGCCTGGGCCTGAACCTCCACTTTCTGCTTTTTCACCTCGAGTAGTTGTCTTTGCATCAATCCTATTCTTGCATTATCTTCTTCAACATCTTCCCCAATTTCATAATTCATTGCCCCACGTGCCTCATGATTCTCTCTTATTTTAAGAGCCGATGAATATATACAAGAATCTGCCCCGATATGTAGCTTGGAATAAGAACACATTTCTTCATACAATAATTCCTTAGAATCTAGAATTTTCATCAGATTCTTTTTTGTTCCCTCAGAAATATGATCCATAGAATCAATGAGATCAATATTCTCAAGAAACTTTGATGTGTCTCTAGAGCCAAGCACATCATTCAGTACCTTAAAATTCTTGATGAGTTCATTGAATTTATAGTGGCGTTGCTGAGAAGAAATATGAAATCCCTTCTCTTTCATTATTTTGTAAATAAATTTTCACTTTCCCTTCATCACTAGAGCATCACCAGAGCATGAGACTTGTTCCTATTCCGTTTCTCAATCAAAGAAAAAACCAATTGAGTCAGAAGCCTCACCATGTTAGGTCTCCATTTCTTATCTTCATCTGTGAAAATGAGACTTTGACTATGTTGTTGTTGGTTCTGTTGTTGTGAAGGGGAACCCAAGTTCCGCATCCCTTACACATAAGTCATATTTCCATCCATTACACTTTCTTTCTGACGTTGGTGTTGTTGTTGTGAAGGGGGACAGAAGTCCTCCACCCCGTCTACAGACTGTGTCATATTCCAAGTTATCACACCTCTTTCCATCAAGTCTACTATGTTTTTGTACTAATTTTACTGGTATGATTAACAATCTAAACTCTTCCCTTGTACCTACTACATCTGTAGGACCATTTGCCCAGTACCGTTTGGTCTCATCTCTTTACTCTTTTAGCTTCTTTCTCCTTAACTCTCTCTACAAAAAATTTAACATAAATCCTAAGTCACCGGATTCGCCTAAAAGGGCCACGAATCTCGAATCCATGTATCGGGTACGTATACGTACGGGATTTTGCACTAATTCAATGGATACGACGTATCTGAATGGGGTACGGCGTATCCCAACTGTACCCCATTCGGATACGTCGTATCCCGTAAAATCAGATACAGCCGGGCCTGCGGGTTCAAAAAAGCGTTGTTTTTTTTTATAAAGGGGGGCTTTTGCTCATTGTTTTTCACCAATTGAGGAGGATTTTTCAGGAGAGGGCATCAAGCCTATGGCCCTAGTATTTATATGTGATTCATCGTAATGTTAAATTCTTAAAGTAACAGTGACATTCTCCTTAAATTTTTAACATTACCATGAAATAACTCAGGATGTTTGAGAGTGGTTCCGACCTCATTGGATTTCATATGGAGAAAGTAGAATTTTAGATCTCATTCAAAATCCAGCGGACTTATCAGTTTTTCAGGATTTCAAGATTGGGTTATTGCAATGTTTCCATCGAATTTTGTCATGTATTAGGGTATGGAACTCGTATTTAATAAGAGCACCAATCCCTCTATGTACCTTGATGTTAGTGACATTGGTTGTCAAACTCCTCTATCATGACCCTACTAAAAATGTACCCATCACTCAAACAAAACCTTGACTATCTAAGATGATAGATAAATCTATGTTTAAATCAATGAATTAAGTATGAATTTGTGTAAAAAATATCTAATTTTTAATATATTAATACATATATATTTTTAAAATATATATATATATTTTTAATAAAATAATATATAACGTATCGTATCCCAGAAGTATCCTGTTCCGGGGTCACCGTACCCGTATCCGATTCTTCGAATCCCGGTATCCCCGTATCCCGTATCACGTGACTTAGCATAAATCATATCAACATTTAACATCTGCATTATTTCTATTCGGACTTGAAGGCTAAAATTAGATAACTTATTCTTGAAAGTCCTCTACTCAAGTAAACCACTTTTACCTCCTCTCTCCTTAACTCTTTCTGCAAAAAAAAGTTAACATAAATCATATAAACAACATTTAACATCTACTGCGTTATTTCTATTCGAACCTAAAGGCTAGAATTAGATAACTTATTCTTGAAAGTCCTCTATTCAAATAAACCAAAATAAACTAGTCTGTCAATGCCAAAGTAAATAGCATATCACTCCAAACTTCTTAGAATTCAAAACAAAACATATATATACTCTAAGTTTCTTATAGTTCAAAACACATGCTTAATTAATAAAATTTTACACAGTAAACAATATAGCACTCAAGGCTTCTTATAATTCAAAACATGTACATATAAACACTCAAATTTATGTGTTGAGGTGAAAGCTATATGCAATTAGATGTCTCTGAATCAAAAACCAATTAGGTATAAGCTAAAAAGTTGGGCTTTTGAATCTGAAAGATAGTAATCCAAAAGCTTTAATAGTTCCCAATTTAATGCACTTCATGTTTCTCTTTTCACAAGTTCTTAGAACAATTTACTTCACTTCATATGTCTCATTTCACAGGCTCTTAGGACATCTAGATGGTTCTCAATACAAAAAACATAAGCCATAAACAAATTACCCCTAACACCGACATCAATCAGTAAAACAACCAAACCACAATATTTTAACCAAAAATCACATCATTTATTTCATTCCGGGCTTTGGGTTATGTATGGAGATTGCTACTGTTTTTGGTATTTTTATGTCGTTTTATTTTTATTTCGTTCCTAGTTTTGGTTTCTGTCTGCAGATTTCTCTTCTGTTTCTCATATTTTTAATGGGATTTTGTTCTTATGAAGGATCCACAGGCACTACTTAACCCCCTGGTAGATATAGTGATTGCTACCGGGTAAAATCTCTGAGATAAGGTTATAATGGTGTGATATCAAAACTTGTGGTTGTGGAAGGCCATTCAGCCATGGCCCTTCATATTCACACAATGTGGGTTTTCTTATTCTTATATTTCTGTACATAGGTATGGGATAAAGAACCCAAAATTTTAGTATTTGCCTCCCCAACCATTAGCCTGGACCGTTTTACATGCTTTCAGTAACATTTAATTTTTTATTAGTGTGTTTTAGATTAGGTTTATTGAATAATTAAGTGTATCAGGGTTTGGTTTTCTTTTTAGAGGTTTTAAGCAAATCCGGTTCATTTAATTTTTGACAATCCAACGAATCCTTTCAGCCTATGCAACTTACATGGAATTAGAAGAGAGGTAACACAATGATATAATAAATTTTACATTATTATGTATTTAATAATGTAATAATAATTAAAAATAAATATATAATTAAAAAATATACCATAAAAGAAAAAAAAATTAATATTATTAATATATTTAATAATAGATATATATGGAATGATGATATATTTAACCATATTAAAACTTATTTCTCTATTACATAATTTTATAATATATCAATATAGATTTATTTTAACTCCGGATATAATAACAAGTGGAGACAAATATCTTTTCATTTAAAAATAGGTTTACATATCAAGAGATTTGATCCCTCTCGGCCTTTGGTAGATCTAGAGTTAAGATGGATCTATGATGGTTTAATTTCCCCTTTAAATAAGGGGCATTCCACATGAATACCATGGGGCATTTCAATTTTTATTTTTATAGGGTTATTTTTTTAGACAGTTAAAATATTTACATTAATATTTTTATTTAATTTTATTTTTAAATTTTTATTTTATCTTCATTTTTATGTAATTTGACTTGGTCAAAATGTTAAACATTACATTACAACATCTCTACCATGTTGTGGGTGACCAAATAATAAATAAAATAAAAGCATAATGTAATATTATGACTTTTTGAAGCTTCCCCAAAATATTTAGAGTTGTGGTTTTGGGTTAGTGGTTTTGGACCCACGGTTTTCATAGCACATGGTATTGTGCCAATCATATTTTTCTGATATGGTTGTTTTTTTTTTTTTTCTTCTACGTAGTTAAAATATTTACATTAATATTTTTATTTAATTTTTTTTGAATTTTTATTTTTATTTTTATTTTTATGTAATTTGATTTAGTCAAAAGGTTAAACATTACATTACAACATCTCTACCATATTTTGTGTGAGACCAAATAAATAAATAGAGTAAAAACATAATGTTATATTATTACTTCTTGAAAGAGTTATCCTTTTGGATTCGTGGTATTGGACCCTTGATTTTCATAGCACATGGTATTGTGCAAATAATATTTCTCTAGATTATTCGATTATAGATTATTTATATGTAATATTGGTTAGACATTGAGTGTGGGGTGAGAAGGCAAGAAGATTGGAGTTGTGCTAGTTTTTCCCAATAGAGTTTTCCACGTAAATCTATTGTTCATTTTGGTTGTGTGAATAACTTGATATTTAACATTATTCATAAATATCATATTTTTGTTATAGATCTACTGTATATCACACAAATGTGAAATTTTGGTAAATAATTTGTATCATATTTGTGTTATAGATCTACTGCATCTCAGACAAATGTGAGATTTATATTGGGAAATAATATGTTGGCAGTTTTAACAAGTGGTATCAGAGCAACGTACATATGAGAGTTGTTTGTGTAGAATGTATTTACAGATAGGTGGAATGGAATCACTCATAAGTATTGAAAAGCAGATGTTGCAAAAGAAACTTTGTATGATTCTTAAAGAGATCCAATAGTTTCTCTTTGCAGCAGCCTCCATAATAAGTCACCCAACTTACCCAATTTAAATTGACCGTGCAAATGATATCTGAGTACAACCCAACGATGACTACTTTAAGTTAGTAATATATTACATATGATTTTACATTATTTATCTAGAAAGACGATGACTACTTTAAGTTAGTAATATATTACATATGATTTTACATTATTTATCTAGAAAGGATTTGAACCTATAATTTAACGGGACCAAAATCTTAGCTCACAAGGTCATTCCTAGTCAAGATATCCCATCTAGAATGAAACAATAAATGCCCTATATGAACCATCTGGACTAAAATAGTGAATGCCCTATATGAACCAAAGTCTTATCTCACACAGCATTCCCAATCCAGATGCACACGACCATTCTCAGTCGATATGCCTCATCTGGATTGGAACAGTAATATCTGGACTGGAACAATAAATGCCCCATATAGCCCTACTATTACCACATAAATAAATATCATTGGTGTGCTTCCATTATATATATATATATATATATATATATATATATATATATTTTCTCTTTTTTTTCCAGTTAAGTTAAAATTAAGTACTTAAAATTAAGTTAAATAGTTTTAATGTTGAATGAAAAAAAATAAATTTATCTACAAAATTTTGCTACCAAATTTATTTAAAATTTGATGCAGTGTATCAAATATACTATCACCAAATTTATTTATTTGAAGCTTGATTCAGTATGAATAAAATAGTTTTAATCCTCACAAAAAAAACTCGCAATCTCGACGCTTTGAACCAATAACATAATAGAATTCAAACACCATAAAAACTAATTTATTTACACCCCGTGAAATTTTATTTGACTAAATAAATTATTATTTTTTCAACTATCAAAATAGTAAGAAATTGAGTTGTTCCTCACATACTTGTGATTTTGATCAATCTATGAATTTCATATTCTGCTACTATATACATGTTTTCTGTGCTTAAAGTAAATAGGTTAATGATCTAAGACATAAAGGTATTTGGTGGGAGTGTAAGTTTTTATAGGTCACCAACAGGTAACTTTTCGAAATCATGGTATTCCTTGAATAACAATAATAATTTAGCCTAGATTAACAAATAATTTCCTTAAATAACAATAATGATTTAGCCTTCATTGACAAACAACAATTATTGACCTAGCTGAAAATAACAATTACTGATGATTGTCATACTAATTTGACAAGTAAATTATAACATGTTTTACTATGTAAAAACAAAAAAACGCCATACTGTCCACAAAACTAAATTCATTTCATTATTTTTAACCTGTTTTTCTTTTTTTTCAGTGTTTATTTTGAATTATAAACATATTTTACCCTCGTGGTACAATCAAAGAATAATTGAAGCATGTCCAATATATATCATTTCAGTATGAATAAAAATGTTCAAATTCAAGAATGTGCAAGTGTTGCAAGAGCATGATAAAAGTATTATGGAAATACAGGGAGAATTTTTGAAGTTACTAGAAACAGACAGATTAAAAAGAGAAAATGAAAAAATGGTAAAGAGGAAAGAAAACTATTCAACTAAAGTATTGATATAGTCATCAATTTTTATAGATGGATTTTCTTCCTCAAATAAATATTGACTTACATCTTTGCAGTCTCTGTTGGCTTAGATACTCATAATTGTATTAATCTGGGGTCAATAGCAACAAAGCAAAGATGAAAAGTTTCTCGCAGATGATACATCATGCACTTGTGCAAACATATTTGTAAGTGTGCTTGAAAGTGTTCTGAATTTCAATTGGGAAACAATATTACTTGCAAATGTCTCCCCCTTCCTCAACAGCATTAAGAAGCCATCAAGTTGTAGAATTGCATGCCAGTTCTTCTTTTAAGAAAAGTTTTATATCAAATTCTGGAAATATAGCAAACATTACATAACCAAAAATTTTCTCAATTTTCCCAACACAAGTACTGTGTGTGGCAAATGCATGCTAGGAAATGCACTTTCCTAATGTTGATTATTATACCTTGTACAGAATACAAATAATAAGTTGAATGACAAGCTACAAAAATGAAGAACGATGTTGATCACTGGATGCCCTTCGCAGTTTCTTCCCTTTGCTTTGAAGAATGCTGCTTCAATCAACCAAAATGAACCCATTTTAATAGGGAAAGAATCTTAGGATGAGATTCAGATAGAATTCAACCAGTAAGCTACTTGGGTACCCTCAAAATCTCACAAGGCATAAGGACCTTCAACACTGCAAAAGAATGAATTGCTTTGGGTATAAGATCAATAGGAAGGATTTTGAATGAAGATATTATTTTGATGATGAGATTCAAGCCTTTTTATTCCTAGGCTCAATGCCATATAGTTGGAAAAACGTGATTTTCAAAATAAGTAAGGCCAGCACCAAAAAGTAAATTGTGTTTTGAGGATGTTTCTAATAGTTTATTAAATGAAGAAATCTATGGAGGAAATGCCAAATATGGAGGCTAACACTTGGTGACATATACACACTCTCTACACATTAAAGTCAAAGATACAAAATTATAATATTGTTATTGTTAAGGAGGAGTTTACAACAGATTTATGGCACAAAACGGAGGATTTTCCAACATATTTATGGCACAAAATGCTTGGCACATGACTGAAAGAAATTCTTGTTGAGAAAAAAACATTTTCCTACTATAAAAGGTACATAATTTCCCTGAGAGGTGATCTACAACCCAGTATGGGAATATATCTCAGGTAAACCCATAAACATGTAAACGTAAACTTAATGTTTAACATTTAATATTGAACATTTATAATCTAATGTTGGCCCTATTTAAAAATCAATATAATTATTATTATTTATAAACACAATATAAATTTAAAATATAAAGAGACAAAAGGCTTGGCACATGACTGAAAGAAGACTGAAAATTCACATAAACATGTAAACCTAAATGTAATGTTTAACATTTAACATTGAAAATTTATAATTTAATGTTGGCCCTATTTAAAAATCAATGTAATTATTATTATGTATAAACACAATATAAATTTAAAATATAAAGAGACAAAAGGCTTGGCACATGACTGAAAGAAGACTGAAATTCTTGTTGCGCAAAAACTTTTTCCTGGTATAAAAGGTACATAATTGCGCCTAAAGGTGCTCTACAACCCAGTATGGGGTTATATCATTTAACATTTTTAATCTAATGTCGTCCCTATTTAAAAATCATTCTAATTATCATTATTTATAAACACAATAAAAATTTAAAATATAAAGAAGTTTACGAACACTAAAAATAGAGGTATGGTAAATAAATAAAAATATAAATAAGCTGGAGGTATGGTAAATAAATAAGGAATATTTTTATATTGGTTAGGCATCAATATTTTTTACATGTTGTTGATGACTAGATTCCTTAGCTAAGTTTTCTAGAAGCTAATCTCAATCTGTCAATTTGTCATCTAGAAAACACCCCAAAAAAAATTTTGTCCTCCTACCCCTCCCTATCAGTCTATGATGAGAAAAATCTTCAGTTTTCAAGTCATATCTCGCTTCAGCAAAGTCTCCCTGTCTATAGCTATCATAACTTCGCTTCTCTGCTATCATTTTCCCTTGTTTCTCATGCCATTCAGTATCCAAAAGTTGACATAGTTTCTGCTCCTATATCCCTGATCATCTTGTCATATGACAATCTGATCATGCCTAAGAAAACACTCAGAATCTGTGACTATTGTCTCTAAGTTAGATAGTGGTGTTTAGGGATTTTTTCCTTGACTAAGATATCCTAAGCCAAAAAGCTTGTGTCTAGTACCAGTCAGCCATGAATCTTTCCCTATTTTGCAAAACAAGCTTTGATCTATCCATAGGTCGCGTACCACTAAGAGGTCACTTTGTCTCATTTTAAAAAGAAGATTCAACAAAGATCCAAATCAAGAAAGGATGAGGATGTTCACTTTTTGAAGAAATATGCTTAGATCAGGAAAAATCTCCATTGAACACCAAAGTAGCTCTCCAAGGTTCAAAATCATATGTTTTTACATCTCTGCAGGGGTGTAATTGAATGATGATCAGTGTGCAAATGGAAGCAAAGGATCAACTGAACAAGTTTCTCGTACTTAAATATTTTTCCTTCAATAATCAGGTGGAGAGTTGTAAAGTAAAGAGCAAGGATCATTCCTCAAATCAAATGAACACAAAAGACTGAGTGATGTTGATCAGTAGTGCTCCATAATATCCTCCAAAAGTAGTGCTGCATAATCTTTCGAAAGGGCATCATCATGTAGGGCATAAGAAGATAGATGCTTCTTATGTTACCTTGAACCTGGGAAGTGAACATTAGTCAAAGGCAGTTTCAATATACCTCTAAAAGCATAGTCAAGGGAAAAGTTAGTTCAAAGATGTCTAGCAGTGAACACTCTCCATATACCAATCACATTGCTTCTGGTCTAGATTTCACAGTGATATTTTACAAAAGGGATATACATCTCAGACAATGCCTCATAAAGCAAGAGGACATTAGGTTCAAGTGATTTTACCAATGATAAATGTCAAAACTCACTTTGTTTCCTATTGATATTCTTCAAGCAAACATATAGAACAAGGTACAGTGTTGAAATAGCTGAAGATTCTGTGTTTAATGATAACCTCCTTCAATGATAAGTATAGGGTTAGAAGCACAATGATGGAAACCTCCTTCAAAAAGAAGAGGGTTAGAAAAACATTGATGTGACCTCCTTCACAAACAAGCAGAGGGTCAACAATGTTTCCAGTGACTTCAAAGGTTGTTCTGTGCCACCTCCTCCAAAGATGAATAGAGAATGCATAGTAGGGTTTAAAATTATGTTTGAGAATGTTTTCTTTTGGAAATCCTAGTTGAATAATAGTGGTGAAACAAATGATAGTTTATAAGTCAAAGGCCTCTTCCACATAAAAATCCAAAGAGTGACATTATGGTGCTAAAAGGCCTTTGTTCTCATGTTTATGAAAGCCTCCTTCAAAGGATAAATTAGAGGTTATAATTTTGATTAAAGCAGCCTCATCTAAATGGCCAAGGAGGTAGACCAAGCTCTGATTAAAGTGACTTCTGTAACTGATATAAAGAGATAGTCCACCCAGATGATTTATGTGGAAAAAATCATTCTTGTTTTTAGACAGATTCATTATGGTTTATCAAGAATTAATCCCTCCAAGTGATGAATGAAGGGCAAGCGCCAAAATTTATTTTCTCACCTCATTTAAAAGACGGAGGGCACATTTTTAAGAATAGGTGAACTTTCATTGTTTGAAGGTCCCCCTTCATCATGAGCTAAAGGCCCAAAAATGACTTTAAATAAACATTTGGGGTCACAGCTCATATGGACCATCCTATTCAAAAGGTAAAACAGAGATGTAGGAGACCAATTTTTGGTGGATATAAGCAATCTGCATTTTTAGGTGTTTTAAATCAGAGGATAAATTCAAGTTTCAAGTTTGAAAGGCCACCTTCGAAAGGACAAAAAGGCACACTTTATGATAAATATAAGCTCTTTATGTTTTAATTTCATCTCTTTGGTTAACAAGCAGAAGGAGAAAACACATGGTTTCAGGACCTCCTCTTCATAAAACAATGGATACATAGTGGTTTCAAAAGGCTGCAGTGGTAATGTTTTTATGAGCTTCTTTCACATGATATACAATGTCACAGTTTGGAGAAAACCTTTGATATGAATGGTAGAAACATGTTTTTATTGCCTCCTCCTAAAAATGAGTAGAGGGAAGATCAACAAAGGTAAAAAATTTGTTTGAAAAAGGAAAGATATTGTGTTTTAAGAAATTTTTCAGTTTGATGACAAACACAAAGGAAAAAAGTGAAAAGTCACCACAAGGAGGGAAAAACGTTCAAAAAACAATTTAAAAAGGAGCTATAAAAGCTCTCAAAGATAGAGTCCAGTTTCCATTTTATCATTTTATAAACAAGATGAAGAAAACTTCTTTCCGAACCCTAGGCAAGCAAGTTGGTAAGAAATTGAGGACGCGACGCGCCTGGAATTTAGCGCGATGCGCTTGTAGGTGCTCGCAGAAGGTTTTTGCATTGGGCGTGACGCGCCTATAGAGTGGCGTGACGGGCCTGTTAACTCCGCCCGGCCCGACACACACCAGCATTCAACAGATGCCCAGGGCCCGACCCGACAGCACCAACACAGCGTGCAACCATTACGCGCCTGTGCACAGGAGCGTAGCACCGTTCAAATAGCCTCCATCTCTCCTCAAATAAATTTTTTTGCACAATGAAGATTTCTCCAAAAGCACACATACATTTTAAGAGTTATTCTACTGCTTTCTTCGCTAATTTTTTGAGTTTGAAGAGGGGTTAAGAGTCAAGTTGGTTAAGAAGAAAAACACAGTCATGTTAAGGCAAAAACACAGTTTCTTTAAAAAAAAATCATATTTATTAAGATACATAGAAACAGTGATAAAGGAGGAAGGTTCATTGTCAAGGGGCTTGTTGTTATAAGTATTTAAGGGAGAAAATTCAGTTTTCTCTCAAAACCTATCTTGTTTGCTAAACAAAACAAGGGACAATGTTTAAAGAAGGAAAGGCTTGTTGTTAGTTTAAAAGGGTGTACTGAAGACACAAATTTGTGGTCACTTAACAAAAACTTGTTTGCCAACTAAAGACAACACTCAGTCTCACAAAGAGGAAACAGGGTTCGATTGAGGGCCTATTTCGGTGATCATTTGAACATTTGTTTTGGTAAGCCAGTGAAGGGTATCAAAAGCAAAATGCCTCCAAAGAAGGACAGAAGAAGTGTATATCACAATAGGTTTGAGCCTATTACAACTCAAGAAGTAAATGAACGCCCTTCAATTCTTTTTAACTTCCATGAGGTGCGCTGCCTTGACTTTTGCCAAAAAGTCCAGGAGGTCACCAATTACCCTTCCTTAACACAACTTTTCGCCCTGAGGCTGCAAGGAAAGCATGTCCATTTAGCAGGTCTGGACTTTAAACTCACTCCTAGGGCTATCTCCAAAGCAACTAAGATCCCCTATATAGGAGAAAAGTGGTTCAAACAAGCATACCTAGATCTGAATCACTATAAACCTTTCTTAAAACCAGACCATCAGGATGCTTGCCAAGCTATATTTCCTTTTCCTCACTTATTGAGCAGCTATGCCCCCCTCATGAGAGTCATCATGAAGTATTTCACATGTGAAGGGAGTTTTTCCCGGATTTATTCCTATCACATCAGGCTTCTCATGCATTTCACAAGAACTCAGTTTTTGAACCTACCTTCTTCCTCTACAAAAGCATAGACAAGATGTCCTCCCTTGTTCAAAAGAGACCTCCTGCGTAGCAAAAAGCCAGTATTTTCCATCATTCCCTCATCAAAATCATCATCCTTCACCAGCTTGAAAAGAAAGGAGTGTCTTGGGAGACTTTCATTTCTCATCCATATTTTTCCATTGCCTCTTCATCTCATGGCCCATCTCACATATCCTCTTCACCCTCCACTCACTATGTCTCTCCTCCATCAAGTCAAAATACTCCTCAAAGGTAAACATCATCCATGATTGATAGTGAAAAAGAGCAGTCTTTTGAAAGCAGGCATGAGGTTAGTGGTGATGAGGAACATAGGGACACTAAGAAAATCAGTGAGCATGAACCAACTGACAAGTAGGGTAGTGACCATGAACAGAAAATTAGTGAGGATGAAGAGCCCATCAACCCTAAACAGAGCAATGAAAATGAGTAAGAAAACAGTGAGGAAGAAGAGGTGCAAAGTAGTGATGATGAAGAGCATCAAGCTATTGGTGATAGAGAGAAAAGTGAAGAGGTTCAAAGTAGTGATGAAAGACAAAGTGACCATCAGCAACAAAGTGATCAGGAGGACAGTCCTTAAGGGAAAAATGAAGATCCTAAGCAAGGTATTGATGATGAACAGCAAAACAACCCTCAAACAGACAATGAGGGAGGTGACATCATCCAAAGTGACCATGGTGGCAGCCCACACATAGAGTGTAGAGAAAAAAGTGAGAGAGGTGACAACATGCAAAATGATAAAGAAAACAGACATAGTGAAGGTAGCCCTCAGAAAATTCAAGACAGAGATGAGGTTAAACAAGGCAATCTACAGGAAGACAGTAGATATGGTCAAGTAGTAGAAAAATATGATGAAGCTGTCAGCCCTAAACAAACTCAAAACAATGAAGAAAACAGTGACAAAGGTGAAGCTAGAGAAAATGATGATGGAGGCAGTGGGGTAAAGGACCAAGTTGAGCAAGTGCAAGTAATGAAACCTCCTCTCTCTTCTCCTCAACACATCCAAGAGCATGTGCTAGCTGCCTCTCCTAGCCAAGGGGCCATGACTCGTCCTCCAAAAGTGGTGAACCCTAAAAATACCAAATCAACTAAGAAGAAAATCACTCCAGCAGTGACTAGCAATGTCACAAGAGAGCTAAGAAGTAGAGGAAAATTTCCTAAGAAGAGTATTGTTGAATTTCCAAAGAGGAAAAGGACCAAGAAGTCTATCCAAGGCAAGGGTAAATAAAAAGCGGAACAACAGGAGAGTAGTCATGAAAAGGAAAGGGAGTTTGACATCATACATATAGACAGTGATGATGATGAAGCTAGAATTTTTGAGGCTCTTTTGCAAAACAGAGAAGCCCAAATTCATGACTTAGAGGCTGATATAGAAAGGTAAAAGGACCTCATACATGTTCTACAAATCCAAAATAAAAAAATAAGTGGTCAAATGGCAGTTTATGAGTCTCGGGATTTCAAATACCAAAGGGAAGCCTACAAAGCACAAATCATGCTTGAAGAATATATGGGCGAATTTGATGATACTGAAGAAGAAGAGCAGCTAATGAGAAAGAGGCCTAGGACTATGGGCCTTAGTAAAGCTTTGGAGAAAAAGAAAGAAGAAGAAGCAGCCCTTGTTTGATCTTATTCTCTCACACAATTGCTTGCCCAAGAAATAGAAAATGATAAAGAATCATGGCTTGAAATATCCAACAATAATTTGGGGATAAATTAGAGAAAGCAAATAGAGAATTGAGTCTACAAAGGAAGATGACTGGGCACTACAAGAAATTGAACCAATTTACCCGAAGAAAGCTCAAACTTGCTCAAGAAAGGCTCAAAACTATCTGAAAGAGGCGCCCAATAGAAAAAGTGGAGAAAGGCATATCTAGGCTTGAAATCTTGGCCTTAGCTTCCTTAAATGCTTCTAAGAACCCTTAAGGGGCTTGCTCGCCAAAATTCAGCAAATTTTGACATGATTTTCTTTTTTGTGTTTTTTGGCCCTAGTTGCACATGTTTCAAGGCACTGTCATGGATGCTAGGAGCATCCTCAGCTCATGAAAGTAATTTTTTTGGATGGATTAAATTTTGGGGCAGCTACTCACAAATTTTTAGATCCAAAGGAGGTTTTTTTTCCCCCCAAAGTGGCAACAATCAGTCAAAATTCACCTTTCTGCCTCACATATCAGAAGATGAGACCCCCTTGGGTTTTTTCACTCAGTCTGGATTTTGACACACTTCTAGGGATCAGTTTGGGAAAAATCAAGTAGTTCTAGAAACTAGACATCCAGGGATTTCCAATGAGCTATCATGGGCATCGTTTCAACATCAGGAAGTCCCTAAAAAGTTGTCTGTAAAACAGGCTTCTTTCTGCTACTACGTTCCTGTAGCATTTTGGCAAAAAAGGCAGATTTCTGAAGATGCTCATCCAAATGTGCGTTAAGCCTTTTTTAGAGCTTTTCAGTCATGTAAAGTCAATTTATTTCCTTTTTTAGCATTTTATAGATATTTTTGAAGATATTTTGTGCCTTGGGCTTTGCAAAGCCTCAAGGACAAAATCAAATATTTGTAATAGGTCAATGGCCTTCTAGATGATCTTGGATAGTTTCTTTCTCTTTGACCTATATATTCCAAGAGATTTCATTGTAACAAGAGGCTTAACTTGATGTTATAGAGAAATATATGGTATTACAAGCTTTGAAGAAATACTTTGTCTCATGAAGTGGATAATTTCTTGTTTGACTTGGATGGTGGAGAAGGACTGTTTGTAGGATTCCATGGCTTGGTGAATGGTATAGTGTTCCTTATCTGTTATGTTTCCTTAGTTTATCATACATGTTTTCATGCTTCTTGCTTCCTGTAGGTCAGTAAAGAATAGATTTGAGACATGCCCATGGAGGCACCTCAAGTTTCCTGATTCATTACAACTTCTATGTTTTTCTTCTTTCTTGGTTATGTCAAAGAATTCTTAACAGCTCTTTGATACCCTAAGAACTTGTTATCAGTTTCATTAATGGTTATTATGTATGCTATCTAGTATGATTCATGGTATGCCCTGTTTACTCATAGCTAACCAAAACCCCATCACTGAAACCTTTCTCTGAATATTTGATTGTCCTAGTTAAACCAAAGAGGTCTTGTTTCGATCTTGCCTTTTCCTATGCTCTGCAATCTTATTTCAAAGTTCCCGATAGCTCAAAATATGATGTTTAGGAGTCCCCTCTTCATAGATTGAGTTTTTTGTTTGTATTATTTGTTTTCCCCAAAGTCTGAAGGTGATTTTCCCAAAGTTAGAGGGTCTTATACTTCTATGTATCACCTAAATGTTTATTTTATGTATCTATCAGTTTGAGTTTCATTTATACTGATTAATGGTTAGCCCTACCACATGAATGTTTGGTGTAAAATTATTTGTGCTTAAAACTTCTTTGTCTTTCACCAACTTAGGGTCCATCTCATTTCACTTACACCCAAAGAATCCATTTATCTCGACCAAATTGGACCTGCAATATACCTTGTCCACCCTTTGAGGCAGTCTCAACCTTATCGAACTCGTAGCCTAGTTGATCTGACAATATTTTTATCTATTTATCCTTTGATCAGTTCTCCCTCAAAAACCTAAAACAAACCAAAACATACTTAACAACTAGCCTAAAATCAAATACATAGAAAGCAAACAAGTTTACATCCTTTGCACAAATAGAGAGAGCCCTCTCTGAGTCCAGGAAGGCTTGGTCCTAGGGCTCCAACGTTGGTTTGATTGAGAAATCTGAAGGAGTACTGTGTTCCACCCAGAACAGTCTGTTTCCAAGTGTGAGAAAAATTTTAGGCACTATTGTTCGAAAACAAGTAAAGTGGAAGTGGCCTTTTCGTTTCTTCAGCACTCTAAAAAAGCTGAAACTAAATCCCTCATGGAATCATCTTCTTGATTGGCTTTGTTGGGAAAGAGATTTTACTAAATGAATGTATATTGTATATAGGTTAGATTAGGATATATAGATAGGTGTGAAAAATAAGCTCAGCCTTGTGAGCATATTTTCAGTTCTAGATTGTTTGAAGAAAAAGTAAAAAATACAAAATACAAAAATAGCAGAAAATTAGAAAAAGAGGGCAGTTTCTAAAGCAATGTTACAGCCCCATACCCAAAAAATAGTCATGCTGAAAGTGTGCAAGTCTAAATGCCACTACTAGTGCTCAAAAGATATCTTGTTTAGTTATCTAGCCTAATCATAACTGGACATGTTTTAAATTAATTGTTGATAAGTTAGTGGAAGAAGTGATAGACAAATTGTGTAAGCTTGACTTGTCAAAGAAAGTAGATTAGGAAAAGATGTTGGTTCCACACGCTCAAAATAGAACCAAAGAGGAAAACAGGGATGAAAAACAAACTATGTATCCTAGCCTTGATTTTTCT
The DNA here is from genome assembly GCA_034641835.2 of Pinus albicaulis. Lineage (NCBI taxonomy): Eukaryota > Viridiplantae > Streptophyta > Pinopsida > Pinales > Pinaceae > Pinus > Pinus albicaulis. Next base: position 60,669 of record JAXQQM020092772.1, read on the forward strand.
AAATCTCATTTTGTGCGAAAACAATATTTGTGTGCAGCTTGTCTTTATGCCACAAATACATGACAAATCAAACCATCTAATCCTGATTTGGTCATTTTTCAATTTCATGTTTTAGTATAGTGAATGAAATCCTGTCAAACAACTTAATATTGACAGTCGATCTAGCATAGGTAGAGAATAAAAGGAGTTCATCAGTTTAATCTGAACTCCAGGAAGATATAAGTGTAGAATTAGATAGTTCTTTTTCAAAAATATGATGTCAAAGGGTTGCCAGTCCAAATGCACCTAAAGAAGAAAAAATGTTAGGAAATATAGCTCGGTAGGTAGAGATGACTTTGATGCTAATCATGCTGTCAATTTTGAGAAATAGCATCAAGAAAGAGAGAAATTTGCACCAATGGATAAGGCACTGGTCTTCACAAGACAGAGATCTGCAATTCTGGACACCTCCTAAAAAGGAGTTGCCCTCCCCAAATGGAGCCACTGTTATCCATCAGTATTTTTTACATGTTGTTGATGACTAGATTCCTTAGCTAAGTTTTCTAGAAGCTAATCTCAATCTGTCAATTTTTCATCTAGAAAACACCCCAAACAAATTTTTGTCCTCCTACCCCTCCCTGTTATTCTATGATGAGAACAATCTTCAGTTTTCAAGTCATATCTCACTTCAGCAAAGTCTCCCTGTCTATAGATGTCATAACTTCGCTTCTCTGCTATCATTTTCCCTTGTTTCTCATGCCATTCACTATCCAAAAGTTGACAGAGTGTCTACTCCTCTATCCCTGATCATCTTGTCATATGAAAATATGATCATGCGTAAGAAAACACTCAGAATCTATGACTATTGTCTCTAAGTTAGATAGTGGTGTTTACGGAGTTTTTATTTGGTTAAGATATCCTAAGCCAAAAAACCTGTGTCTAGTACCAGCCAGCCATCAATCTTTCCCTATTTTGCAAAACAAGCCTTGATCTATCCATAGGTCGCGCACCACTAAGAGGTCACTTTGTCTCATTTTAAAAATAATATTCAACAAATATCCAAATTATGAAAGGATGAGCATGTTCACTTTCTGAAGAAATATGCTTAGATCGGGAAAAATCTCCATGAAACACCAAAGGATCTCTCCAAGGTTCAAAAGCATATGTTTTTACATCTTTACAGGGGTGTAATTGAATGATGATCAGTGTGCAAATGGAAGAAAAGTATCAACTGAACAAGTTTCTCATACTTAAATATTTTGCCTTCAATAATCAGGTGGAGAGCTATAAAGTGAAGAGCAGGGATCATTCGTCAAATCAAATGAACACAAAATACTGAGTGATTTTGATCAGCAGTGCTCCATAATATCCTCCAAAAGGAGTGCTGCATAATATTTCGAAAGGGAATCATCATGTAGGGCATAAGAAGACAGTTACTTCTTATGTTACCTTGAACCTGGGATGTGAACATTAGTCAAAGGCAGTTTCAATATACCTCTAAAAGCACAGTCAAGGGAAAAGCTAGTTCAATGATGTCTAGTAGTGAACACTCTCCATATACCAATCACATTACTTCTGGTCTATATTTCACAGTGATATTTTACAAAAGGGATATACATCTCAGACAATGCCTCATAAAGCAAGAGGACATTAGGTTCAAGTGATTTTACCAATGATAAATGTCAAAATTCACTTTGTTTCCTATTGATATTCTTCAAGAAAACATACAGAGCAAGGTACAATGTTGAAATAGCTAAATATTCTATGTTTAATGATAACCTCCTTCAATGATAAGTAGAGGGTTAGAAGCACAATGATGGAAACCTCCTTCAAAAAGCAGAGGGTTAAAAAAAAAAGTTGTTGTGACCTCCTTCACAAACAAGCAAAGGGTCAACAATGTTTCAAGTGACTTCAGAGGCTGTTTTGCGCCACCTCCTCCAAAGATGAATAGACAATGAATAGCAGGGTTTAAAATTATGTTTGATAATGTTTTCTTTTGGAAAGCCTAGTTGAAGAATAGTGGTGAAACAAATGAGAGTTTATAGGTCAAAGGCCTCTTCCACATCAAAAACCAAAGAGTGACATTATGGTGCTAAAAGGCCTCTGTTCTCATGTTTATGAAAGCCTCCTTCAAAGGATAAATCAAAGGTTATAATTTTGATTAAAGAAGCCTCATCTAAATGGCCAAGCAGGTAGACCAAGCTCTGATTAAAGTGACTTCTGTAACTGATTTAAAGAGATAGTCCACCCAGATGATTTATGTGGAAAAAGGAATTCTATTGTTTAGACATATTCATTATGGTTTATCAAGAACTAGTCCCTCCAGGTGATGAATAAAGGGCAAGCGCTAAAATTTATTTTCTCACCTCATTTAAAATACAGAGGGCACATTTTTAAGAATAGGTGAACTTTCATTGTTTGAAAGTCCCCCTTCATCATGAGCTAAAGGCACAACAATTACTTTAAATAAAAATTTGGGGTCACAGATCATATGGACCATCCTATTCAAAAGGTAAAACAAGATGTAGGAGACCAATTCTTAGTGGATACAAGCAATCTGCATTTTTAGGTGTTTTAAATCAGAGGATAAATTCAAGTTTCAAGTTTGAAAGGCCACCTTCGAAAGGACAAAAAGGCACACTGTATGATAAAGATAAGCTCTTTATGTTTTAAGTTCATCTCTTTGGTTAACAAGTAGAAGGAGAAAACACATGGTTTCAGGACCTCCTTCTCTTCATAAAACAATGGATACATAGTGGTTTCAAAAGGCTGCAGTGGTAATGTTTTTATGAGCTTCTTTCACATGATATACAATGTCACAGTTTGGAGAAAACCTTTGATATGAATGGCAGAAAAACGTTTTTATTGCCTCCTCCTAAAAATGGTTAGAGGGCATATCAACAAAGGTAAAAAATTTGTTTGAAAAAGGAAAGATATTGTGTTTTAAGCAAGTTTTCAGTTTGATGACAAACACAAAGGAAAAAAGTGAAAAGTCACCACAACGAGGGAAAAAAGTTCAAAAAACGTTTTACAAGGGAGCTATAAAAGCTCTCAAAGATAGAGTCCACTTTCCATTTTACAAACAAGATGAAGAAAACTTCTTTCTGAACCTTGGGCAAGCAAGTTGGTAAGAAATTGAGGACGCAACATGCCTGGAATTTAGCATGACGCGCTTGTAGGTGCTCGCAGAAGATTTTTGCATTGGGCACGACGCGCCTGAAGAGTGGCACGACGCGCCTATTAACTCCGCCCGGCCTGACACACACCGGCGTTCAGCGGGCGCCCAGGGCCCGAACCGACAGCACCAACATGGCGTGTAGGTGCTACCTGCCTGTGCACAGGAGCGTAGCGCTGCTCAAATAGCCTCAATCTCTCCTCAAATAAAATGTTTTGCACAATGAGGTTTTCTCCAAAAGCACACATACATTTTAAGAGGTATTCTACTGCTTTCTTTGCTCAGTTTTTGAGTTTGAAGAGGGGTTAAGAGTCAAGTTGGTTAAGAATAAAAACACAGTCTTGTTAAGGAAAAAACACAACTTCTTTAAAAAACTATCATATTTATTAAGATACATAGAAATAGTGATAAAGGAGGAAGGTTCATTGTCAAGGGGCTTGTTGTTATAAGTAGTTAAGGGAGAAAATTTAGTTTGCTCTCAAAACCTATCTTGTTTGCTAAACAAAACAAGGGACAGTGTTTAAAGAAGGAAAGGCTTGTTGTCAGTTTAAAAGGGTGTACTAAGGTCACAAATTTGTGGTCACTTAACAAAAACTTGTTTTCCAACTAAAGACAACACTCAGTCTCACAAAGAGGAAAACAGGGTTTGATTGAGGGCCTATTTCGGTGATCATTTGAAAATTTGTTTTGGTAAGCCAATGAAGGGTATCAAAAGAAAAATGCCTCCAAAGAAGGACAGAAAAAGTGGATATCACAATAGGTTTGAGCCTATTACAACTCAAGAAGTAAATGAGCCCCCTTCAATTCTTTTTAACTTCCATGAGGTGGGCTGCCTTGATTTTTGCCAAAAAGTCCAGGAGGTCACCAATTATCCTCCCTTAACACAATTGTTCGCCCTGAGGCTGCAAGGAAAGCATGTCCATTTAGTAGGTTTGGACTTTAAACTCACTCCTATGGTTGTCTCCAAAGCAACTAAGATCCCCTATATAGGAGAAAAGTGGTTAAAACAAGCATACCTAGATCTGAATCACTATAAACCTTTCTTAAAACCAGACCATAAGGATGCTTGCCAAGCTATATTTCCTTTTTCTTACTTATTTAATAGCTATGCCCCCCTCATGAGAGTCATCATGAAGTATTTCACATGTGAAGGGAGGTTTTCCCAGATTTATTCCTATCACATCAGGCTTCTCATGCATTTCACAAGAACTCAGTTGTTGAACCTACCTTTCTTCCTCTTCAAAAGCATAGACAAGATGTCCTCCATTGTTCAAAATAGACCTCATACTTAGCAAAAAGCCTGTATTTTCCATCATTCCCTCATCAAAAACATCATCCTTCACCAGCTTGAAAAGAGAGGAGTGTCTTGGGAGACTTTCATTTCTCATCCAGATTTTGCCATTGCCTCTTCATCTCATGGCCCATCTCACATATCCTCTTCACCCTCCACTCACTATGTCTCTCCTCCATCAAGTCAGAATACTCCTCAAAGGCAAACATCACCCATGATTAACAGTGAAAAAGAGCATTCTTTTGAAAGCAGGTATGAGGTTAGTGGTGATGAGGAACATAGGGACACTAAGAAAATTAGTGAGCATGAACCAAGTGACAAACATGGCAGTGACCATGATCAGGAAATTAGTGAGGATTAAGAGCCCAGCAGCCCTAAACAGAGCAATGAAAATGAGCAAGGAAATAGTGAGGAAGAAGAGGTACAAAGTAGTGATGATGAAGAGTAGCAAGCTAGTGGTGATAGAGAGCAAAGTGAAGAGGTTCAAAGCAGTGATGAAAGACAAAGTGACCATCAGCAACACAATGATCAGGAGGACAGTACTCAAGGTAAAAATGAAGATCATAAGCAAGGTATTGACGATGAACAACAAAACATCCCTCAAACAGATAGTGAGGGAGGTGACAACATGCAAAGTGACCATGGTGGAAGCCCACACACATTGTCTAGAGAAAACAGTGAGAGAGGTGACAGCATGCAAAATTATATAGAAAACGTTCATAGTGAAGGAAACCCTAAGAAAATTCAAGACAGAGATGAGGATAAACAAGGCAGTCTACAAGCAGACAGTAAAGATGGTCAAGCAGAAGAAAAATATAATGAAGTTGTCAGCCCTAAGCAAACTCAAAACAATGAAGAAAACAGTGACAAAGGTGAAGCTGGAGCAGATGATGATGGAGGCAGTAGGGTAAAGGACCAAGTTGAGCAAGTGTAAGTAATGAAACCTCCTCTCTCTTCTCCTCAACACAGCCAAGAGCATGTGCTAGCTGCCTCTCCTAGGCAAGGGGCCATGACTCTTTCTCCAAAAGTGGTGAAGCCTAAAAATACCAAATCCACTAAGAAGAAAATCACTTTAGCAGTGACTAGCAATGTCAAAAGAGCGCTAAGAAGTAGAGGCAAATTTCCTAAGAAGGGTATTGTTGAATTTCCAAAGAGGAAAATGTTGAGAATGCAACAAGATGATGAGCTTAGTGGAAAGGAGTTGCCTTCACTAAGTGGGCCCGCAGGCTATTTTTGGCGCAAAGTCTATTTTTAGACATATGGATCATGTTCTATGAGTTTTAGGATGCTATTTTTGGATGGTTGGTCAAGTCGGAAAAGATAGATGGACTTCTATTTTTAGACATACTGGGCGGAATCTATTTTTAGATTTCCAGTCTAAAAATAGATATGTTGAATATTATTAGCTCTTAATAATATTTGGACTCTAAAAATTATCTTATCCTCTTGGAGCACTTTAGTTAAGTGCACTAAAGTGGCACATGCAGCTGACAGAAGGAATTACGCTATTCCTGAGGGTCAAGTGGAGCTATTGCATGAAGACTTTAGTTAGAACTCATGTGACAGGTTTTGGTGGAGTTGATTGAGGAAGTTAGTGGAGTTGTATTCGGAGGACTGGGTTGACTTTAGTTGACCTAATTGTATCTAGTATGCTGATTGATTCTTAGTGAAGTGAATTAATGAATTAATTATTAATTAATTCACTAATTATTAACTCATAAATCAACTAAATCATACAAATACATCAGTTAACTTCAGTGCATGGACAGTTTCAGTGGAGACCAGTGAAGAGGTAGGTGAAAGAGCAGTGTGACTATCAATTGTGACTATACTGGTGCATGAGTTTGCACCACACATTGATGGAGATGCCAATGAGGATTGCGCAGTGCGTACCAGAGGGATTCGAACTCAGATTGGGCTATTATTCATCTTGGATTGCACAGTAGAGGCAGGCTAACAGGTGGAGCAGATTGGAGCATGTGTTTTGTTAGATCTGAGCTTTTGTAGTGTGTAACAATTGGAGATTGTACTGAGATCTTGTGAGGAGTTTGTACAATGATTTTTACATGATCTCTATCATTATAATATAAAAATATTTGGGGGTTTTCAGCTTTAAGCTTTCCCATAAATACTGTGTTTATATGTGTGATTGTTTATGGTTTTAATGTGCGCATGTGATGATCAATAGTAGAAGAGGTTATGTATTATGCATGAAGCTCAAATAGTGTGTGATCAGGATAATCTCGGTGAATAATTTAACAGTTATTCAAATTTCTACAGAAAAGGATCAATAATTCTATCTAAGGCAAGGGTAAAGAAAAAGAGGAACAACAGGGGAGTAGTCATGAAAAGGAAAGGGAGTTTGACATCATATAGATAGACAGTGATGCTGGAGATGATGAAGCTAGAATTCTTGAGGCTCTTTTTCAAAATAGAGAAGCCCAAATTCATGACTTAGAAGCTGATCTAGAAAGGTCAATGGACCTCATACATGTTCTACAAATACAAAATAAACAAATAAGTGGTCAAATGGCAGTTTATTAGGCCCGGTCTTTCAAATACCAAAGGGAAACCTACAAAGCACAAATTAAGCTTGAAGAGTATATGGGCAAATTTGATGATACTGAAGAAGAAGAGTAGCCAATGAGAAAGAGGCCTAGGACTATGGGTCTTAGGAAAGCTTTGGAGAAAAAGAAGAAAGAAGAAGCAGCCCTTGTTCGATCTTATCCTCTCACACAATTGCTCGCCCAAGAAATAGAAAATGATAAAGAATCATGGCTTGAAAGAGCCAACAAGAATTTGGAGGATAAATTAGAGAAATAAAATAGAGGCTTGAGTCTACAAAGGAAGATGACTAGGCACTACAAGAAATTGAACCAATTTGCCCAAAGAAAGCTCAAACTTGCTCAAGAAAGGCTCAAAACTGTCCGAAAGAGGCGCCTGGTAGAAAAAGTGGAGAAAGGCATATCTAGGCTTGAAATCTTGGCCTCAGCTTCCTTGCATGCTTCTAAGAACCCATAAGGGGCTTGCTCGCCAAAATTGAGCAAATTTTGACATGATTTTGTTTTTTGTGTTTTTTGGCCCTAATTACACATGTTTCAAGGCACTGCCATGGATGCTACGAGCATCCTCAACTCATGAAAGTCATTTTTTTGGATGGATTAAATTTGGTGGCAGCTAATCACAAATTTTTAGATCCAAAGGAGGTGTTTTGTCCCCCAAAGAGGCAAAAATTAGTCAAAATTCACCTTTCTGCCTCACATATCAGCAAATCAGACCCCCTTGGGTTTTTTCACTCAGTCCACCTTTTGACAGACTTCCATGGATCAGTTTGGAGAAAATCAAGTAGTTACAGAAACTATAAATCTAGGGCTTTCCAACGAGCTATCACGGGCCTCGTTTTGACATATAGAAGTCCCTTAAAAGTTGTCTGCAAAACAAGCTTCTTTCTGCTACTACGTTCGTGTAGCATTTTGGCAAAAAAGGCAGATTTCTGAAGATGCTCATCCAAATGTGCGTTAAGCCTTTTTTAGCACTTTTCTGTCATGTAAAGTCAATTTTATTTCCTTTTTTAGCATTTTATATATATTTTTGAAGATATTTTGTGCCTTGGGCTTTGCAAAGCCTCAACGACAAAATCAGATATTTGTAATAGGCCAATGGCCTTCTAGATGCTCTTGGATAGTTTATTTCTCTTTGGCCTATATATTCCAAGAGATTTCATTGTAACAAGAGGATGAACTTGATGCTATAGAGCAATATATGGTATTACAAGCTTTGAATAAATACTTTGTCTCATAAAGTCGATAATTTCTTGTTTGACTTGGATGGTGGAGAAGGACTGTTTGTAGGATTCCATGGCTTGGTGAATGGTATAGTGTTTCTTATATGTTATGTTTCCTTATTTTATCATACATGTTTTCAAGCTTCTTGCTTCCTGTAGGTCAGTAAAGAATATATTTGATACATGCCCATGGAGGCACCTCAAGTTTCTTGATTCATTACAGCTTCTATGTTTTTCTTCTTTCTTGGTTATGTCAAAGAATTCTTAACTGCTCTTTGATACCCTAAGAACTTGTTATCAGTTTCATTAATCGTTATTATGTATGCCATCTAGTATGATTCATGATATTACCTGCATACTCATAGCTAACCAAAATCCAATGACTAAAACCTTTCTCTGAATATGTGATTGTCCTAGTTAAACCAAAGAGGTCTTGTTTCGATCTTGCCCTTTCCTATGCTCTGCAATCTTATTTCAAAGTTCCTTATAGCTCAAAATATGATGTTTAGGAGTTCCCTCTTCATAGATTGAGTTGTTTTTTTGTCAATTTTGTTTTCCCAAAAGTCTAAAGGTGATTTTCCCAAAGTTAGAGGGTCTTATACTTCTATGTATCACCTGAATGTTTATTTTACGCATCTATCAGTTTGAGTTTCATTTATAGTGATTAATGGTTAGCCCTACCACATGAATATTTGTTGTAAAACTATTTGTGCTTAAAACTTCTTTGTCTTTCACAGACTTAGTGTCCATCTCATTTCACTTACACCCAAAGAATCCATTTAGCTCGACCAAATCCGCCCTACAATATATCTTGTCCACCCTTTGAGGCAGTCTTGACCTTATCAACCCCGTAGCCCAGTTGATCTAACAATATTTTTATCTATTTATCCTTTGATCAGTTCTCCCTCAAAAAACCTAAAACAAACCAAAACATACTTAACAACTAACCTAAAATCAAATACATATAAAGCAAACAAGTTTACATCCTTTGCACAAATAGAGAGAGCCCTCTCTGAGTCCAAGAAGGCTAGGTCCTAGGGCTCCAAAGTTGGTTTGATCTTACCTTTTCATTTGGCTTGCCAATATGCCAAATCATGAGACCCTAACATAATGGCGATCACGGTGGGACTCTGAGTAATAAGCAAACTTGGAACTCCATAAACTTTTCAGCATCCCTTAAGAAGATTATCTTGTCAACTTACCCCATCGCTCACGCTTAATGGCTGTCATGGTGGGACCTTGAATCAAAACATCCTAGGTATCCCTTAGGGAATCTCAAAGTCTCAGTCAAACTTAGAAAACTTAAGTGTTGTCCGAAGAGTAGAAAATAGCTCTTTTGCCATCTTAGCAAAATGATGATTCAGTTATAGGAAACTCTTACAAACCTCAGGGCTACATAAAGAAATTAAGAAAAATCCCAAAACATCCTTAGATTGGTTTTTTGTCAATATTGGTGGTGGACCATACACATATACCCTCAAAACAACTAAAAACATCCACCTGGCGACTCCACTATCCTCCAGTAGGCCTATTACTCCACTAGTCCTTATAAAATCTCTTGGAATGCATTAGGCAATCCCAATAATGCTGATGGTGGACAACAAAGTTCAAATCTTCCACCTAGAAACTCCACAACCCTCATTAGACCAAAAGACTCCACTGGTAGAGAAATTTAGACTGGTTGAAAAGACACAGTGACACTTTCTGATTAACAAATATGGATCCAAGGATACAAAGGAGATATTCTCCGATGAATAGAGATCATATCCCTGGATTCCCACACAAAATGCCTGAAATAAATTGGATGAAAAACATACCTATCTTTCGAGATGAAAATGACGATGACCCCTTGTTACACCTCATCAAATTTCATATACACATATGGAGTTGAAGGTTGAATGGCATGAGGACTGCCTCATGAAAATTTTTATGGCAACATTAGAAGATAAGGTGAGAAATTGGTATGAATGGCTAGAACCTCGCATCTTGTTTTCTTTGAAGGATTTCCACAAAGTAATTTATAAACACTATATAAGGCATTTTCCATCTCTATCATTGGCTGAAAATTGTTGTGATCAATCTGAAGACCTCATACAACACCTTGTGAACATTGATGAAGACTTAGGAAATTGGCATCCTGAGGATCTATTAGAGGAGATTCATGCTTTTCATATTCAAGATAACCATCTTGGCAGCCAAGAAGAGTTGATTGAGGATGAATTCAAATATGAAATGGAAGAAGAATCAAAACCTTTAGGATCCCTACCCTTATGCTTTAATTCATTCCAGATTTTGAAAGAAAATTTGCATCCTAAGGATCTCTTAGCAGTCATTCAGGAAACCCCTGCTCAAGTTAACTCTCACATAAATCAAGAAAAGATGGTTGTAGATGAAATCAAATCTGAAATAGAAGAAAAATCAAAACTTGTAGGATCTGTACCTTTATGTTTTGATTCATTTCAGTTCATACAAGCAAATTGGCCTCCTAAGAATCTATCAGAAGCAACTCATGAATCACATGATAACTATCCCGAACATCACGAAGAGTTGGTTGAAGATGAAAACAACCAAGAAATGAAAGAGAACCCACAACATTTATCTAAAGGCACAAGTAATGATTCATCATCTCTCTTAGGTAACGCCCAAAAAGACATTCATCCTTTAAATCAGATTTCCCAAGAGAAAGAAGATTATTGTAGTTATATCCAAAGAGAGATAAAAATGCCGCCCTTTTTAAATAAACAAGAGATATATCAACTCATAAAAATACAATCATCCTCTCTTTAATTTCCTCCTGATCTTAACTATCACATAACAGAAAATAGATTTGTAAATAAATTTGAAGAGAAAAAATTTGATAGTCCAATATGTATGGATAGTGACATTACTTATATTAATGATTCTCCAAGGTTTGATCAATATGTTGATGATTATGATATCCAAACATAAACTAACCTTGCAGAGCAATCAACAATTGATTTGTGGGATGAAGTTCATTATCATCTGGTTGAAAAAAGTAAGCAGCCAATACAGGTCACCTATGACACTGATGAGGAGAGCCTTGAGAGTTTAGAAGTAAGTGAAGAGTCTCTTACTCTTTTCTCTACTTCACTTCAGTCCATCAGAAATAACATTCACATAATTGGAAATCAACAGTATTTCAGCTTTGATGATGAGGTTGAGGAGGATGATGAAATTCTTGAGCAAGTTGTAAATGAGAAGCCTTTTCCTGAAATGGTTGAGGAAATCATTTTGGACATGGAATCCTCCTTAACTCCAGATTTTCAGCCACCAAGTTCCATTGAGTTACAAATTGTAGATGAATAAATAGAGGTTGATAATCACATGACAGTTGTCACACTATCCTCTCAAGAGGATTTACTGCCAAAGTGTATCACTTCTCATCAACATGATGACTTTCACACAGTTTTTATTCCACTTAATCAGAACACATCAGCTTGAAAAGAATACTACACTGCAATATATGATGAGTCTAACAGTTCAAGTGATCATGAGCAAGGGGAAGAGTTTCTTTCCCAAGAGAGTCCCAAACATAGCCAAGTGGAAGAAAGAGTAGTCCTGAATGAAGCTTATATATCAAATCCTCTAGATCGGGTATTATTCCAAGATCCATATGTTGTTTTCCTTGAGAAATCTGAAGGAGTATTGTGTTCCGCCCAGAACAGTCTATTGCAAAGTGTGAGAAAAATTGTAGGCACTACTGTTCGAAAACAAGTAAAGTGGAAGTGGACTTTTCATTTCTTTAGCACTCTAAAAAAGCTGAAACTAAATCCTTCATGGAATCTTCTGCTTGATTGGCTTTGTTGGGAAAGAGATTTTACTAAATGAATGTATATTATGTATAGGTTAGATTAAGATAGATAGATAGGTGTGAAACATAAGCTCAGCCTTGTGAGCATCATTTCAGTTCTAGATTGTTTGAAGAAAAAGTAAAAAACATAAAATACAAAAACAGTAGAAAATTAGAAAAAGAGGGCAGTTTCTAAAGAAATGGTACAGCCCCATACCCAAAAAATAGTCATGCTGAAAGTGCGCAAGTCTAAATGCCACTACTAGTGCTCAAAATATATCTTGTTCAGTTATCTAGCCTAATCATAACCGGACATGTTTTAAATTAATTGCGGATAAGTTAGTGGAAGAAGTTATAGACAAAGTATGTAAGCATGACTTGTCAAAGAAAGTGGAATAGGAAAAGATGTTGGTTCCACACACTCAAAATAGAACCAAAGAGGAAAACAGGGATGAAAAACAAACTATGTATCCTAGCCCTGATTTTTCTAAATCTCATTTTGTGTGAAAATAATATTTGTGTGCAGCTTGTATTTATGCCACAAATACATGACAAATTAGACCGTCTAATCCTGATTTGGTCATTTTTCAATTTCATGTTTTAGTATAGTGAATGAAATCCTGTCAAACAACTTAATCTTGATAGTCGATCTAGCATAGGTAGAGAATCAAAGGAGTTCATCAGTTTAATCTGAACTCCTGGAAGATATAAGTGTAGAATTAGATAGTCTCTTTTTCAAAAATATCATGTCAAAGGGTTGCTAGTCCAAATGCACCTTAAGAAGAAAAAATGTTAGGAAATATAGCTGGTTAGGTAGAGATGATTCATCAGTATTTTTTACGTGTTGTTGATGACTAGATTCCTTAGCTAAGTTTTCTAGAAGCTAATCTCAATCTGTCAATTTTTCATCTAGAAAACACCCCAAACAAATTTTTGTCCTCCTACCCCTCCCCGCTAGTCTATGATGAGAAAAATCTTCATTTTTCAAGTCATATCTCGCTTCAGCAAAGCATCCCTGTATATAGTTGTCATAAATTCGCTTCTCTGCTATCATTTTCCCTTGTTTCCCATGCCATTCATTATCAGAAAGTTGACAAAGTGTCTTCTCCTCTATCCATGATCATCTTGTCATATGACAATCTGATCATGCCTAAGAAAACACTCAGAATCTGTGACTATTGACTCTAAGTTAGATAGTGGTGTTTAGGGATATTTTCCTTGGCTAAGATATCCTAAGCCAAAAATCCTGTGTCTAGTACCAGTTAGCTATGAATCTTTCCCTATTTTCCAAAACAAGCCTTGATCTATCCATAGGTCGTGCACCACTAAGAGTTCACTTTGTCACATTTTAAAAAGAAGATTCAACAAAGATCCAAATCAGGAAAGGATGAGGATGTTCTCTTTCTGAAGAAATATGCTTAGATTAGACAAAATCTCCATGAAACACCAAAGGAGCTCTCCAAGGTTCAAACCCATATGTTTTTACATCTCTGCAAGGGTGTAATTGAATGATGATCAGTGTGCAAATGGAAGCAAAGGATGAACTGAACAATTTTCTCATACTTAGATATTTTTCCTTCAATAATCAGGTGGAGAGTTGTAAAGTGAAGAGCAGGGATCATTCCTCAAATCAAATGAATACAAAATACTGAGTGATGTTGATCAGCAGTGCTCCATAATATCCTCCAAAAGTAGTGCTGCATAATCTTTCGAAAGGGCATCGTCATGTAAGGCATAAGAAGACAGCTGCTTCTTATGTTACCTTGAACCTCGGATGTGAACATTAGTCAAAGACAGTTTCAATATACCTCTAAAATCACAGTCAAGGGAAAAGCTAGTTCAATGATGTCTAGTAGTGAACACTCTCCATATACCAATCACATTGCTTCTGTTCTAGATTTCACAGTGGTATTTTACAAAAGGGATATATATCTCAGACAATGCCTCATAAAGCAAGAGGACATTAGGTTCAAGTGATTTTACCAATGATAAATGTCAAAATTCACTTTGTTTCCTATTGATATTATTCAAGCAAACATACAGAGCAAGGTACAGTGTTGAAATAGCTGAAGATTCTGTGTTTAATGATAACCTCCTTCAATGATAAGTAGAGGGTTAGAAGCACAATGATGGAAACCTCCTTCAAAAATCAGAGGGTTAGAAAAACATTGTTGTGACCTCCTTCACAAACAAGCAGAGGGTCAAAAATGTTTCAAGTGACTTTAGAGGTTGTTTTGCGCCACCTCCTCCAAAGATGAATAGAGAATGCATAGCAAGGTTTAAAATTATGTTTGAGAATGTTTTATTTTGGAAAGCCTAGTTGAAGAATAGTGGTGAAACAAATGAGAGTTTATAGGTAAAAGGCCTCTTCCACATCAAAAGCCAAAGAGTGACATGATGGTGCTAAAAGGCCTCTATTCTCATGTTTATGAAATCCTCCTTCAAAGGATAAATTAGAGGTTATAATTTTGATTAAAGCAGCCTCATCTAAATGGCGAAGGAGGTAGACCAAGCTCTGATTAAAGTGACTTCTGCAACTGATATAAAGATATAGTCCACCCAGATGATTTATGTGCAAAAAGGAATTCTTGTTTTTAGACAGATTCATTATGGTTTATCAAGAATTAATCCCTCCAAGTGATGAATAAAGGGAAACCGCCAAAATTTATTTTCTCACCTCATTTAAAAGACAGGGGGCACATTTTTAGGAATAGGTGAACTTTTATTTTTTGAAGGTCCCCCTTCCTCATGAGCTAAAGGCCCAACAACGATTTTAAATAAACATTTGGGGTCACAGATCATATGGACCAACCTATTCAAAAGGTAAAACATAGATGTAGGAGACCAATTCTTGGTGGATACAAGCAATCTACATTTTTAGGTGTTTTAAATCAGAGGATAAATTCAAGTTTCAAGATTGAAACGCCACCTTCGAAAGGACAAAAAGGCACACTGTATGATAAAGATAAGCTCTTTATGTTTTAAGTTCATCTCTTTGGTTAACAAGCAGAAGGAGAAAACACATGGTTTTAGCACCTCCTTCTCTTCATAAAACAATGGATACATAGTGGTTTCAAAAGGCTGCAGTGGTAATGTTTTTATGAGCTTCTTTCACATGATATACAATGTGACAGTTTGGAGAAAACCTTTGATATGAATGGCAGAAACACGTTTTTATTGCCTCCTCCTAAAAATGAGCCAAGGGTAGATCAATAAAGGTAAAAAATTTGTTTGAAAAAGGAAAATATTGTGTTTTAAGCAAGTTTTTAGTTTGATGACAAACACACAGGAAAAAAGTGAAAATTCACCACAAGGAGGGAAAAACGTTCAAAAAATGTTTTAAAAAGGAGCTATAAAAGCTCTCAAAGATAGAGTACACTTTCTATTTTACAAACAAGCTGAAGAAAACTTCTTTCTGAACCCTGGGAATGCAAGTTAGTAAGAAATTGAGGACGCGATGCGCCTGGAATTTAGCGAGACGTGCCTGTAGGTGCTTTCAGAAGGTTTTTGCATTGGGCACGACGCGCTTGTTAACACCTCCCGGCCCGACACACACCGGCGTTCAGTGGGCACCCAGGGCTTGACCCGACAGCACCAACACGGCGTGCAGGCACTACGCGCCTGTGCACAGGAGCGTAGCACCACTCAAATAGCCTCATCTCTCCTCAAATCAATTTTTTTGCATAATGAAGATTTCTCCAAAATCACACATACATTTTAAGAGGTATTCTACTGCTTTCTTCACTAAGTTTTTGAGTTTGAAGAGGGGTTAAGAGTCAAGTTGTTTAAGAATAAAAACATAGTCTTGTTAAGGCAAAAACACAGTTTCTTTAAAAAAATACCATATCTATTAATATACAGAGAAACAGTAATAAAGGAGGAAGGTTCATTGTCAAGGGGCTTGTTGTTATAAGTAGTTAAGGGAGAAAATTTAGTTTGCTCTCAAAACCTATCTTGTTTGCTAAAAAAAACAAGGGACAGTGTTTAAAGAAGGAAATTCTTATTCTCAGTTTAAAAGGGTGTGCTGAAGACACAAATTTGTGGTCACTTAACAAAAACTTGTTTGCCAACTAAAGACAACACTCAATCTCACAAAGAGGCAAACAGGGTTTGCTTGAGGACCTATTTCAGTGATCATTTGAACATTTATTTTGGTAAGCCAGTGAAGGGTATCAAAAGAAAAATGCCTCCAAAGAAGGACAACAGAAGTGGATATCACAATAGGTTTGAGCCTATTACAACTCAAGAAGTAAATGAACCCCCTTCAATTCTTTTTAACTTCCATGAGGTGGGCTACCTTGATGTTTTCCAAAAATTCCAGGAGGTCACCAATTACCCTCCCTTAACACAACTGTTCGCCCTGAGACTGCAAGGAAAGCATATCCATTCAGTAGGTTTGGACTTTAAACTCACTCCTAGGGCTGTCTCCAAAGCAACTAAGATCCCCTATATAGGAGAAAAGTGGTTCAAACAAGCATACCTAGATCTAAATCACTATAAACCTTTCTTAAAACCAGACCATCAGGATGCTTTCCAAGCTATATTTCCTTTTTCTCACTTATGGAGCAGCTATGCCCCCCTCATAAGAGTCATCATTAAGTATTTCACATGTGAAGGGAGGTTTTCCCGGATTTATTCCTATCACATCAGGCTTCTCATTCATTTCAAAAGAACTCAGTTGCTGAACCTACCTTTCTTCCTCTGCAAAATCATAGAGAAGATGTCCTCCCTTGTTCAAAAGAGACCTCCTGCTCAACAAAAAGCCAGTCTTTTCCATCATTACCTCATCAAAATCATCATCCTTCACCAGCTTGAAAAGAAATGAGTGTCTTGGGAGACTTTCATTTCTCATCCAGATTTTTCCATTGCCTCTTCATCTCATGGCCCATCTCACATATCCTCTTCACCCTCCACTCACTATTTCTCTCCTCCATCAAGTTAAAATACTCCTCAAAGGAAAACATCACCCATGATTGACAGTGAAAAAGAGAAATCTTCTGAAAGCGGGCATGAGGTTAGTGGTGATGAGGAACATAGGGACACTAAGAAAATTAGTGAGCTTGAACCAAGTGAAAAATAAGGTAGTGACCATGATCAGCAAATTAGTGAGGTTGAAGAGCCTATCAGCCCTAAATAGAGCAGTGAAAATCAACAAGGAAATAGTGAGGAAGAAGAGCTGCAAATTAGTGATGATGAAGAGCAGCAAGCTAGTGGTGATAGAGAGAAAAGTGAAGAGGTTCAAAGTAGTGATGAAAGACAAAGTGACCATCAGCAACACAGTGATAAGGAGGATAGTCCTCAAGGGAAAAAATAATATCCTAAGGAAGGTATTGATGATGAACAACAAAACAACCCTCAAACAGACAGTGAGGGAGGTGACAACATGCAAAGTGACCATAGTGGCAGCCCACACATAGAGTCTAGAGAAAACAGTGAGAGAGGTGACAGCATGCAAAATGATAAAGAAAACAGTCATAGTGAAGGAAACCCTCAGCGAATTCAAGACAGATATGAGGGTAAACAAGGCAGTCTATAGGCAGACAGTAAAGATGGTCAAGCAGCAGAAAAAGATGATGAAGCTGTCAGCCCTAAAAAACTCAAAACAATGAAGAAAACAGTGACAAAGGTGAAGATGGAGCAGATGATGATGGAGGCAGCAGGGTAAAGGACCAAGTTGAAAAAGTGCAAGTAATGAAACCTCCTCTCTCTTCTCCTCAACACAGCCAAGAGCATGTGCTAGTTGCCTCTCCTAGGCAAGGGGGCATGACACTTCCTCCAAAAGTGGTGAAGCCTAAAAATACCAAATCCACTAAGAAGAAAATCACTCCAGCAGTGACTAGCAATGTCACAAGAGTGCTAAGAAGTAGAGGCAAATTACCTAAGAAGATTATTGTTGAATTTCTAAAGAGGAAAAGGACCAAGAAGTCTATCCAAGGCAAGAGTAAAGAAAAAGAGGAACAGCAAGAGAGTATTCATGAAAAGGAAAGGGAGTTTGACATCATACAGAGGGACAGTGATGTTGGAGATGATGAAGCTAGAATTCTTGAGGCTCTTTTGCAAAACAGAGAAGCCCAAATTCATGACTTAGAAGCTGATCTAGAAAGGTCAAAGGATCTCATACATTTTCTACAAATGCAAAATAAATAAATAAGTGGTCAAATGGCAGCTTATGAGGCCCGGGCTTTCAGATACGAAAGGGAAGCCTACAAAGAAAAAAACAAGCTTGAAGAGTATATGGGTGAATGTGATGATACTAAAGAATAATAGTAGCCAATGAGAAAGAGTCCTAAGACTATGGGTCTTAGGAAAGCTTTGGAGAAAAAGAAGGAAGAAGAAGCAGCCCTTGTTCGATCTTATCCTCTCACACAATTGCTCACCCAAGAAATTGAAAATGATAAAGAATCATGGCTTGAAAGAGACAACAAGAATTTGGAGGATAAATTAGAGAAATAAAATAGAGACTTGCGTCTACAAAGGAAGATGATCGAGCACTACAAGAAATTGAACCAATTTTCCCGAAGAAAGCTCAAACTTGCTCAAGAAAGGCTCAAAACTGTCCGAAAGAGGCGCCCGATAGTAAAAGTTGAGAAAGGCATATCTAGGCTTGAAATCTTGGCCTCAACTTCCTTGCATGCTTCTAAGAACCCATAAGGGTCTTGCTCGCCAAAATTGAGCAAATTTTGACATGATTTATTTTTTTGTGTTGTTTGGCCCTAATTGCACATGTTTCAAGGCACTACCATGGATGCTAGGAGCATCCTTAGCTCATGAAAGTAATTTTATTGGATGGATTAAATTTGGGGGCAGCTACTCACAAATATTTAGATCCAAAGGAGGTGTTTGGGTCCCCCAAAGTGGTAACAATTAGTCAAAATTCACCTTTATACCTCACATATCAGCAGATGAGACCCCCCTGGGTGTTTTCACTCATTCCACCTTTTGAAATACATTCATTGATCGTTTTGGGAAAAATAAAGTAGTTCCAGAAACTAGACATCTAGGGCTTTCCAACGAGCTATCACAAGCCTTGTTTTGACATCGGGAAGTCCCTCAAACGTTGTCTGCAAAATAGGCTTCTTTCTGCTGCTACGTTCCTATAGCATTTTGGTAAAAAAGCCAGATTTCTGAAGATGCTCATCCAAATGTGCGTTAAGCCTTTTTTAGCACTTTTCAGTCATATAAAGTCAATTTTATTTCCTTTTTTAGCATTTTATAGATATTTTCGAAGATATTTGTGCCTTGGGCTTTGCAAAGCCTCAAGGACAAAATCAAATATTTGTAACAGGCCAATGGCCTTCTAGATGCTCTTAGATAGTTTCTTTCTCTTTGGCCTATATATTCCAAATGATTTCATTGTTACAAGAGGCTAAACTTGATGTTATAGAGCAATATATGGTATTACAAGATTTAAAGAAATACTTTGTCTCATGAATTGGATAATTTCTTGTTTAACTTGGATCGTGGAGAAGGACTGTTTGTAGGATTCCATGGCTTGGTGAATGGTATGGTGTTCCTTATCTGTTATGTTTCCTTAGTTTATCATACATGTTTTCATGCTTCTTTCTTGCTGTAGGTTAGTGAATAATATATTTGAGACATGCTCATGGAGGCACCTCAAGTTTCATGATTCATTACAACTTCTATGTTTTTCTTCCTTCTTGGTTATGTCAAAGAATTCTTAACTGCTCTTTGATACCCTAAGAACTTGTTATCAGTTTCATTAATGGTTTTTATGTATGCTATCTAGTATGATTCATGGTATGCCTTGTTTACTCATAGCTAACCAAAACCCCATCATTGAAACCTTTCTCTGAATATTTGATTGTCCTAGTTAAACCAAAGAGGTCTTGTTTCGATCTTTCCCTTTGCCTATGCTCTGCAATCTTATTTCAAAGTTCCTGATAGCTCAAAATATGATGTTTAGGAGTTCCCTCTTCATAGATTTGTATATATTAT
This sequence comes from Pinus albicaulis, assembly GCA_034641835.2. Lineage (NCBI taxonomy): Eukaryota > Viridiplantae > Streptophyta > Pinopsida > Pinales > Pinaceae > Pinus > Pinus albicaulis. Next base: position 80,665 of record JAXQQM020092772.1, read on the forward strand.
ATAACTAATGCATTATACATCCAAGATTCTCCTGATCACACACTATTTTAACTTCATGCACAATACATAATCTCTTCTACTATTGATCATCATATGCAGAAATTAAATCAATTGCATGCACACATTGAAACCATAAAAATTCACACATATGAACACAATGTTTTAATGGGAAAGCTTAAAGATGAAAACCCCAAATATCTATATATAATATATGTCATAGAGATCATGTAACAATCCTCATACAAAGCTGATCATATCAAGCTCTCAGTACAATACAATCACTACACACTAATCAGGCCCGATCTAGCAAATACATGCATCGATATTTGCCACCTGCTAGCCTACCTCTACTGTGCAATCCCTGCTGAAGAATGGCTCTGAATGAAATCAAATTGGTCCAGAATTTCTCATGCAATCCTCATTGGCATCTGTACTCAGTGTTGGATGCAATCAATGCATCACTATAGTCACAACTGATAGTCATCTTGCCCTTTCACCTATCTCTCCACTAGTCTCCACTGAAACTGTCCATGCACTGTAGTTAACTAATGTATTCTTTAGTTGATTAATGAGTTAATATTTATTGAATTAATTATTAATCAAGTCACACCACTCTCACTAGTGTATCAATCAGTTAGACTAGATACAACTAGCTCAACTGTGTCTAACTAAGTTAAACTGAACACAACTCCACCAACTACTTCTACAACTCCACCAAACTCTGTCACATGAGTTCTAACTGAAGTCTCCATGAAATAGCTCCACTTAACCCTCAGGAATAACGCAATTCCTTCTGTCATCTCGTGTGCCACATCTATGCACTTAACTGAAGTGCTCCAAGAGAATAAGTTAATGTTTATAGTCCAAATATTATTAAGAGCTAATAATATTCGACATATCTATTTTTATACTGGTAATATAAAAATAGATTCTGCCCAATATGTCTAAAAATAGAAGTCCATATATTTTTCCAACTTGACCAACCATCCACAAATACCATCCTGCAACTCATAGAATATGATCGACATGTCTAAAAATAGACATAGTCTAAAAATATACTTGCGCCAAAAATAGCCTACGAGCCCACTTAGTGAAGGCGACTCTTTTCACTAAGCTCATCATCTTGTTGCAATCTCAACACTCCCTCTCAACAATATAGGGATTATCTGTCACCCCGATCCTACCTCTATGGTATTCGAATTTGCTCCTGGTGAGCGCCTTCGTCAAGATATCAGCATCCTAATCCTCCATAGGAATGTAAGAAAGTAACATGATCTTCCACTACACACAATCTCTGATATGATGATATCGGATGTCAATGTGTTTAGGTATATCATGAAATACTAGATTAACCAAGAGTTTAATGCAACTCTGATTATCAAAATATATCACAGTAGGATCTAAGTGTGAACCGAACAACCCGACCAGGATCTTCCTCATCCATATAGCCTCGCATGTAGCCAAACTCGTTGCCATGTACTCGGCCTTCGCTGAACTGAGTGCCACAGATCTTTGTTTCTTGCTATACCAAGAAACTGTTGTAGACCCGATACTGAATATCCCTCCATATGTGCTCTTTCTATCCGTTGGGCTCCCTGCCCAATCTGCATCCGTGAAGCCATGCAGCTTCACTTCATCCGGCTGTATGTACCATAATCCATATCCCGATGTGCCTCTGAGATATCTTAGGACACGCTTCCCTGCCTTCCAAAAGAGATTGGTAGGCTTAACCATAGCTTGTGAAAGCTGGTTAACAGCATAGCAAATTTCTGGTCATGTATTGACTAGATACATGAGTGAACCAACCAACTGTTGGTAAACAGTGGCTTCCACTACCTTTGTCGATGTAGCATCCTCTTTCCTCCAACCACCAAGAAGAGGAGTGTTGATAGGCTTGCAGCCTTGCATGTTGAACTTCTCCAGTATCTCCCGGGCATACTTTCCTTGAGACACAAACAGTCCATCACTGCGCTGCCAAATTTCCAATCCCAGGAAATAATGAAGGAGGCCCAAGTCCTTCATCTCAAACTCCTTTTCAAGATCAGCCTTGCATGAGAGTATTAACTGTTCATCACCTGTCAAAATCAAATCATCTACATAAAGTAAAATGATCAGAAACTTACCCTCCACCACAATCTGGTATAGGTTAGGATCCGCCTCACTCTTGGTGAATCTAAGACTGGTGAAATAACTGTCTATCCATGTGTACCAAGCATGAGGTGCTTGTTTCAACCCATACATCGCTCTTTTGAGCCTGCACACATGCGACTCGCTACTGAAGATCTCGAAACCTTCAGGTTGCTCTATATACACCTCCTCCTCAATGACTCTGTTGAGGAACGTAGTCTTCACGTCCATCTGATGAATGTGCCATCCCATTTGAACTGAGAGAGCTAGGATGCTCCGTATGGAAGAATACCTTGCGACAGGTGCAAAGGTTTCCTCATAATCGATCCCCTCGATCTGTGAGAAGCCCCAGGCAACAAATATTGCCTTATACTTCTCGACGCTCCCGTCAGCAACTTGCTTCACTTTGTAGATCCATCTCAAACCTACCACTGATTTCCCTTCCGGCCTTGGGATAATCTCCCATGCACTATTTCTGACAATCGAATCATACTCTTCCACCATGGCATCTACCCATGCAGGGTCCTCCACAGCTTCCTCGAAAGAGGATGGTTCTGTCATGATACACTTTCTCATCAGATCCATGTATCCAGTATATCGGTCAGGTGACTGTCTCTGTCTGCGCTGTGATGTAGGTGCTCCTACAATCTTCTCTGCATCAAGATTCAGTCGCTCAACTTCTGTAGTGCGCTTCCGCCCTCTAAATATTTGGTGTTGCATGAGTGGTTTCTTCCACTCCATGAACCCCCTCTTGTGGCTAATCCACATCCTCAGGCTCATCCTTAGGAACTAATAGTTCCTCATCTACATGCAAGTGTGGCTCCCTCTCAAGCGAACACTTCATGGCTTTCTCCTCATGAAATTTGATATCCTGTTGGAAAACAGTCTTCCGACTGTCTGGAAAATACACACGATAGTTGTGGGGTGTTTCTGTGTGCCCCACAAATATTCCAACCTCTGCGGTCGGCTCCAGCTTCTTCCTGGCATCCTTCGTCACATTAATTTAAACAGGTGAGCCAAAAATCTTCAAATGAGAAATATCAGGCTTCTTACCAGAAAATGCCTCTTCGGGTGTACTCATGCAAAGTACTCTATGAGGACAACGGTTTTGCACATAAACTGTAGTGTTGCAAGCTTCGGCCCACAAGTGTATGGGAAGGCCCTGATCATGCAACATCGTCCGTGCAGCACCCACGATCATTGTGTTCTTTCACTCCACGACCCCATTCTGCTATGGGTTATGAGGCGCTATGAGCTTTCTTTGAATTCCTTCTGTGCTGCAAAATTCTTTGAATTCACTAGAGATGAATTCACCACCATTATCACTCCTAAGAGCCTTCACCTGCTTCCTCGAATCTTTCTCCACCAGTGCCTTGAACTCACAGAACTTTGAGAATGTCTCGCTCTTCTTTCTCATGAAGAAGATCTAGCACTTACGAGAAAATTCATCAACAAATATCACATAATACCTATTCTTTGTTGTCAAAGCTATTGAGAAAGGTCCACACACGTCTGTGTGAATTCTCTCGAGGATCATCGTGGTGCGACTATCATTCTCATGAAAGGTGGCTTTCACAAATTTTTCCAAAGTACATCCCTTGCATTGATCTGACTGCGCAAGTGTACCTTTGGGAAGCCCAGTAGAAATCTGCTGCAAAATTTTCAAAGCACCATGGTGAAGATGGCCCAATCTCCTATGCCACAATTCGCCCTCATCCCGACTCACCACTCCTTCTGCTTTGCCTGCCATTTTTGTGTAGCCATCTACCTGCAATTGATAAAGGTTCTTAACTCCAACCCCTATCCTCCGGGTTTCACCAGTTGCCTTACTGCATAGGAAAGCCTTTCCCTCGCTAAAGACAACATCATATCCCTTGTCCTCCAACATCGCCACAGAGATAAGATTCTTCTTCAATCCTGGAACATGCATGACATCCATCAAGATGAAAGGTTTTCCAGACTCTCTCTCAAAGGAAATGGTCCCTATACCAGTTGCATTGTATCTACCATCATCGCCCATCTTGATGTGCACTCCAAGATCCTTCTCATCCAGATCAGTAAACAAATCTTTGTCTCCAGTCATATGGAAAGACACACCACTGTCAAGAAACCACACTGATCCCATCACACTTAATACAAAGCATGTGATCAGCGAAAAATCCATCTCAAACTGCGAGGCTAAGGCCTCCCCAGCTGCAGATCCAACAACCTGCTTATTTTTCTTCTTCTGTGGACAATTAGTGGTGTAATGTCCGTGTTGGTGATAGTGAAAGCACTTCACCTTCGACATGTCCTACTTCTTGCCTTTTGCACCGGATTGAGAAGGATTTTTCTTTCCCTTCCCCTTCCTTGCTTCAGAATCCAAAGAAAAATTTTCTTCATCTTCATTCTTCGATGAAGATCATCCCTGGTACTCTGCCTTATCTCCTCCTACACAAGATCTGACCAAAGTCGCTCCCATCCTGGCAGTTTCTTCCGACCATTGACAAAGTCCTCATAGGAATGCCAACTCTTCGGAAACATAAGGAGAGACAAGCTCACCAAGTCCTATTCATCTATAGTAACCCCCACACTTCCCAACTCATCCCTGCACTGGACAAACTTCGTGAGGTACTTGGGTATACTTTCGCCCTTCTCCATTTTTATTTTCCTGAGTTTATCTTTGAGCGCCAACTTCCTCTGGTTGCTCTTGCTTTGGAACAAGTCTGTCAAAGCTTTCCACATCAATAATGGAGAAGCTTTACCATGAAGGCTAGACACTATGTGATCCTTCAGACCTTCCAACAAAATCCTTCGACATTTTACTGTCTTCTTTTGCCATGCGTCAAGTGCGACAGCATCGCTAGAAGCAGGTTTTGGAATTTCTGCATATATGAACTCCTTCAACCCATTATCCTCCAGCACCACCTCCATCCTGTCCTTCCATGCAATCTAATTCTATTTTCCCTCAAGGGAATACTCCAATCGCAATCTTTTGAAAGACATCTCAACTTCGACACCAAGAAAACATTGCTGCAAATTCGAATTCCACCAGCACAAAACTCAACTGCTTCAATGATTTGCAATTGCTCCAATGATCAATATAGCTCTGATACCATGTAGAAATTATATAACTAATGTGTTATACATCCAATATTCTCCTGATCACACACTATTTTAACTTCATGCACAATACATAATCTCTTCTACTATTGATCATCATATGCGGAAATTAAATTAATTGCATGCACACGTTGAAACCATAAAAATTCAGACATATGAACACAGTGTTTTAACGAGAAAGCTTAAAGCTGAAAACCCCAACTATCTGTATATAATATATGTCATAGATATCATGTAACAATCCTCATACAAAGCTTATCATATCAAGCTCTCAGTACAATACAATCGCTACACACTAATCAAGCCCGATCTAGCAAATCCATGCACCGATATTTGCCACATGCTAGCCTGCCTCTACTGCGCAATCCCTGCTGAAGAATGGCTCTAAATGAACTCGAACTGGTCCAGCCTTGCTCACACAATCCTCATTGGCATCTCTACTTAGTGTTGGATGCAATCTATGCATCACTATAGTCACAACTGATAGTCATCTTTCCCTTTCACCTATCTCTCCACTGGTCTCCACTGAAACTGTCCATGCACTGTAGTTAACTGATGTATTATTTAGTTGATTAATGAGTTAATATTTAGTGAATTAATTATTAATTAATTCACACCACTCTCACTAGTGTATCAATCATTTAGACTAGATACAATTAGCTCAATTGTGTCTAACTGAGTTAAACTGAACACAACTCCACCAACTACTTCTACAACTCCACCAAACTCTGTCACATGAGTTCTAACTGAATTCTCCATGCAATAGCTCCACTTAACCCTCAGGAATAGCGTAATTCCTTCTGTCAGCTCCTGTGCCACATCTGTGCACTTAACTGAAGTGCTCCAACAGAATAAGTTAATGTTTATAGTCCAAATATTATTAAGAGCTAATAATATTCGACATATCTATTTTTAGACTGGCAATCTAAAAATAGATTCTTCCCAATATGTATAAAAATAGAAGTCTATCTATTTTTCCAACTTGACCAACCATCCACAAATAGCATCCTGAAACTCATAGAATATTTTAGACATGTCTAAAAATATACATAGTCTAAAAATAGACTTGCACCAAAAATAGCCTGCGGGGCCACTTAGTGAAGGCGACTCTTTTCACTAAGCTCATCATCTTGTTGCAATCTCAAGAAGATTGAATTGTTTGTTTTTCTTAATTTTTTTCCCAAAAGTCTGAAGGTGATTTTCCCAAAGTTAGAGGGTCTTATGCTTCTATGTATCACCTGAATATTTATTTTATGCATCTATCCGTTTGAGTTTCATTTATAGTGATTAATGGTTAGCCCCACCACATGAATGTTTGCTGTAAAAATATTTGTGCTTAAAACTTCTTTGTCTTTCACAAACTTAGTGTCCATCTCATTTCACTTACACCCAAAGAATCAATTTATCTCGACCAAATTGGTCCTGTAATATACCTTGTCCACCCTTTGAGGCAGTCTCGACCTTATCGACCCCATAGCCCAGTTGATTTGAAAATATTTTTATCTATTTATCATTTGATCAGTTCTCCCTCAAAAAACCTAAAACAAACCAAAACATACTTAAATACTAGCCTAAAATCAAATACATATAAAGTAAACAAGTTTACATCCTTTGCACAAATAGAGAGAGCCCTCTCTGAGTCCTGTAAGGCTAGGTCCTAGGGCTCCAAAGTTGGTTTGATGTTACCGTGTCATTTGGCTTGCCAATCTGCCAAATCACGGGACCCTAACAATATGTACTCTAGTGGTAAGGTAACATTACCTTGGTGAGGCTTTTAATTCAAGTGGTTTGTTCCGTGTAATATGAACAAGGTTGAGGACGAGAATAGGAACAAGTCAAGAATTTTGTTGAAGAAGGGTAAGTGGAAATGTGTTTCAGAAATCATGTTGGAGAAAGGGTTTCAATTTCTCCTCATCGATGTCCAGATAAATTCAACGACCTCAACCAGAAGTTTAAGAGACTGGATGATGTGCTTGGATAAGACACATCAAAGGTTGTTGAGAATATTTCTCTCTTGGATTTTTTGGATGGTATTTCTAAGGAGACCAAGGAAGGAATAAGGAAAATTATGTATTCCAAGCACTTATTCTATCAATAGATGTGTTCTTATCATAGAAAAAAAAGCTATATATCACGGTATTTTTTGATCATGAAGCATTATTTGCATTGAATGATGAAAATGGCAAAGATGATGTGGAAGATAATGCAAGAACAACATGGAAGCAATGAAATAGTTCAATAAAATCAAAAATGAAAAGGCAGTGGATAATATTTGAAGAATTGCCATTGAAGAAGCATTAAGAGGAAATCCAAGCCCAAGCATTTGAAAAGGAGTGGTTCAAGTGGCATAAAATTTATAGTAAGAAGGACAGAGAGTTGAAGAAGCTAAAGTTGGAATAGAAAAGATGAAGCTTGTGAATGAATTCATGAAATTAGAGTTGAAACATAAGAAATTGGAGATCATGTCAGAGGCACGAATGACATCACATGATCCTCTGTTGGATTGGTTCTAGGGAAATGAATAGAATTAGAGGGGAAAGCTGAAAATAGTTCATGATTGGCACGAAGGACAAAGATTTCCCCCTTAATTCTATTTTTTTCCCTACAAAAAATCCAATAGAGAGCCATGTGATGTCATTCTTGCATCTGACATGATCTCCAATTATTTCTTCTTCAACTGCAATTTCATGTAGTAAACCTCAAATTTCTTCTTTTCATTTTCTAACTCTAGCCTTTTCAGCTTTGTGTCCATAATGCTCTAGATTATCTCCCACTTAAACCGCTCCTTTTCAATCTCAAGAGTCTAGCCTGAACATCCACGTTCTTCTTTTTCACCTCTAGTAGCTACCTTTGCATCAATCCTATTCTTAAATTATCTTCTTCAACATCTTCTCCAATTTCATCATTCATTGCCCCACTTGCCTCATGATTCTCTCTTTTCTTAGGAGTCAATGACTACATACCAGAATCTACCTTGATATGTAGCTTGGAATAAGATCACATTTGTTTATAGAATAATTTCTTGGAATCTATAATTTTCATCGGATCCTTCTTTGTCCCCTCATAAATATGATCCATAGAATCAATGAGGTCAATATTCTCAACAACCTTTGATTTTTCTCTGCAAAGCACATCATTCAGTGCCTTAAAATTCTTGATGAGGTCATTGAATTTATCTTGGCATTATTGAGAAGAAATATGAAATCCATTCTCTTTCATTATTTTGGAAATATATTACACTTTCCCTTCATAACCAGAGCATGAGACTTGCTCCTATTATGTTCCTCAATCACAGATCAAACCACTTGAATCAGAAGCCTTACCATGTGAGGTCTCCATTTCATATGTGGTCGATGGTCATCACTTTCATCTTCATCTATGAAAATGAGACTCTTATGTTGATGTAGATATTTTTGTTGTTGGTTTTGTTGTTGTGAAGGGGCACACAAGTCTTGCATCCCCTCTTCATAATACATTCCCATCCATTACACTTTCTTGCTAATGTTTGTTTTTTTGTTGTGAAGGGTGACACAAGTCCTGCATCCCCTCTATAGAAGTTGTCATATTCCCAGCTATCACACCTCCTTCCATCTAGTCTACTCTATTTTTGTTCTAATCTTACTGGTACGATGTATAGTCTCATATCTTCCCTAGTTGTACCTACTAGATCTGCAGTACCATTTTCCTAAAATAGATGGATATGCTCTCATCTCTTTACCCTTTTACCTCCTCTCTCCTGACCTCCCTTTTCCAAAAATTTAACATAAATCATATAAAAAACATTTAACATCTACTGCATTATTTCTATTCATACATGAAGGCTAGAATTAGATAACTTATTCTTGACATTCCTCTACTCTAATAAACAAATATAAGATAGTATGTCAATGCCATAGTAAATAACATATCACTGAAATATTCTTATAGTTCAAAACATATGTATACTCCAAGTTTCTTATAGTTCAAAACTTATGAATAATCGCTTAAATTTTACACAGTAAGCAACATACCACTCCAAGATCCTTATACTTCAAAGCATGTACATATAAACACTCAAATTTTTGTGCTAAGGTAAAAGATATATACAATTAGATATCCCTAAATCAAAAACCAAATGGATGTATGATTAGATATATGATAACAAGTTAAGTTTTTGAATAGGCAAGATAGTAATCCAAAAGCTTCAATAGTTCCCAATTTACTTCACTTCATGTTTCTCATTTCACAGGCTCTTAGAACAGGCTCTTAGAACATGTCATGGTTCTCAATACCAAAAAATAGAAACCATAAATAAATTACCCACAACACCCATATCAATAGCCAAACCACAAAATTTTAACCAAAAATCACTTCATTTATTTCATTCTTGTCTTTTTGTTCTATCTTGAGATTGCGACTATTTCTATTATTTTTATGTCGTTTTATTTTTATATTGTTGTGTAACTAGCTCCAAAAAGAGAAGAAAAGAGATATCAACGCCTTAGAAATGAGCCACTTTGAGGGGGCAACCTCCAATACATTACATAAATGAACAATTCTTGGATGATACAAATGAACAAAACCTCCTTCTATATATAGGAGTCCATGGGGCCACAATATAATCCTGGTGGGGCCACAATGTAATCCTAGCCGACCTAACAATAATAATGTAAGGGCACAATAATAACAATATGGGGGTTACAGGGGTACAATAATAACAATAAGGGGGGCTACACTAACATAATAAGGGGCTACATTATTAATATAGGGACTTAACATGCCCCTCTCCTTCAAACAAGTGTTGTCCTCAACGCTTGATTATTTCTTGATGCTTCTGTATAAAATTCTCATCGTCCCATGTGGAATCTTCTACAGGAAAGTTCTTCCACTTGCTGAGATACTTTGAAATTGATTGCACTTGTCGATTTCTTGTTTCTGTGACTGCTTCAGAACTTCTTTCGATGTGATATTGATCTTCCAGTTGTTTCATTTGATTTTGCACCAAAGTTAGGTTATCCTTTGAGAGTTGGAGAACTTGTTGTTGATGCTCATTGTGATATTCCACTACTTTATCATCCATAATAGATTTTATTTGATCCTTCAAACCATCCAAATTAGCCTCCATTTTTGCTTTTAAATCATCTATGTCATCTTCGGTTGCTCTTCGTAAGATCGAAATTTGTTGCACTTGGTACCGTAATTTTGATATCTCATATTGCAATTCTTCCTCCTCATGCGTCATAGTATAGCTTTCTGAGGGCTTAATGGGTATGGAATTATTTTTTGGAGGCATAATAGAACCCATTGCTGACAAAAATTCTTCAATATGCCCTTGGAATCAATTCAACTTGATTCTTCAAACAAGACTTATGCAATTCGGAAAAAACAATACACACCTTTTCCTTGCTTTTGAGGAGCTCGATATTGAAATTGGATTATCTCTGTGATTGCAGCCCTTCAATATTTGAAATTCATCACTGAAGTATCCCTCTGAATTCTCTTTTGAATAACACAGGTCTGACCTGATTTGGATTCTCCAAGACAAAGTTGTGTCCAATCTCCCACAATGACCTAATTCTGGACTGGTTCAGTAGAGCGAACTTGTAGGACTTTCCACGTGTTACTGTTTCGTTCTTTGTCTCTAAAATTGATAGCCAAGAAACTAAAGTCCGTGTACTTGTGACCACTTTTTACAGCACTCCAATCTGATGCCCAGAGAGAGAGTTATTGAACCTTTTCCTACGATCACCTCTTTGAGATGAAATTTAGGAGCCTGAAAAAGCACTACCTTCTACAGATCATATCTACAAAAATATTGCGTACCAAACTCTGAAATTTTTTGAAGAATTTCCTTAGGATTTCAGCTTTGCACCATACAAATTTCAGACTTTGACCCTTCGTACAAAAAATTTTATAGCGAAAATTCCACGATGACCTGTTTAGGAGCCTAAACAAAGACCTAACTTCCACAGATGATATCTCCGCAAATATTGCGAACCAAGCTTTGAAATTTTTAGAAAAGCTTCCTCAGGATTTTGGATTCGCACCCTAAAAATTTCAGCTTCTGAAACTTCGTATAAAAAAAGTTATAGCGAAAATTCCACGATGACCTGTGTGGAGCAGCGAAACCCTAGAATCCAAAGCTCTGATACTAAATGTTGTGTAACCAGCTCCAAAAAGAGAAGAAAAGAGATATCAACGCCTTAGAAATGAGCCACTTCGAGGGGGAAACCTCTAATACATTACATAAATGAACAATTCTTGGATGATACAAATGAACAAAACCTCCTTCTATATATAGGAGTCCATGGGGCCACAATATAATCCTAGTGGGGCCACAATGTAATCCTAGCCGACCTAACAATAATAATGTAAGGGCACAATAATAACAATATGGGGGTTACAGGGGTACAACAATAAAAATAAGTGGGGCTACACTAACATAATAAGGGATTACACTATTAATATAGGGACTTAACATATATCGTTCTTGATTTTTGTTTATGTATGGAGATTTCTCTTTTGTTTGTGGTATTTTTATGGGGCTTTGTTCTTATGAAAGACCCACAGGCACTACTTGGCCCCCTGGTAGATATAGTTATTGCTACGAGGTAAATTCTCTGAGATAAGGTTATAATGGTGTGATAGAAAACCTTGTGGATACTGCAGATACCCATGCTTATGAAAGGCCATTCAGCCATAGCCCTTATTATTCACACATTGTGGGTTTTTTTATTCTTATATTTTTGTTACATAGGTATGGGATAATGAACCGAAAATTTTAGTATTTTCCTCCCCCAAGCATTTCCCTAGACCTTTTTCCATGCTTTTAGTAACATTCAATTTTTTTTATCAGTGTGCTTTAGATTAGGTTAGGGTTATTGTTTATTGAATAATTAGGTGGATTAGGGTTTGGTTTTCTTTTTAGAGGTTTGAATCAAATTCGTTTCATTGATTTTTCGGCAGTCCAACAAATACTTTCGACCTATGCAACTTGAGACAGGTTTACAAGGAATTAGAAGAAAGGTCACACATTCATTTAAGAGAGACACATGGATAATTTTATAGGAAAAGTTTCAAAATTGAAATAAATTTTTTTTTTAACATATAACTATGCTTCATTTCTTGATCACTTTGATTATATTTTTCATCAAGGATGACTTGAACCTCACAGTTGGGGACCAACATACTCACTCACTGACAGTTGGCTAAAATTTGAAATATGTCAATAATATAATAAGTTTTACATTATTATAGATTTAATAATGTACTATTAATTAAAAAATAAATATATAATAATTAAAAAATATGTAATAGAGGAAACATTTTTAATATTATTAATATATTTAATAATAGATATGTATTGAATGGCGATAATCTAACAATATTTAAAATTATTTCTCTATTACATAATTTTATAATATATCAACATAGATCCATCTTAGCTGTGGACCTACCATGTGTAGAGACTAATCAAATATCTTTTCACTCTAAAAGAGGTTTATATGTCAAATATTTGATCTTTTTGGGCCCTTGGTAGATCCATAGTTTAGATGGATCTATGTTGGTTTAATTTGACTTTTAAATAGACTATATTCCACATCAATACAGTGGGTTCTTAATACCATGGGTAATTTTTATTTTTATATTTATAGGGATTTGTTTACAGACTTAAAATATTTACATTGATATTTTTATTTAATTTTCTTTTTAATTTTTAATTTAATTTTTATTTTTATGTAATTTGACTTAGTCAAAATGTTAAATATTACATTACAACATCTCTACCATGTTCTGTGTGAGACCAAATAAATAAATACTAGCAATTGCACCTAATTTTGCAAAGGAAACGCCGTAAGGAAGATGGTAGAATGAGATGAGCTATAATTAATTTGATATGTCTATAAATATGTAACTATATGTTAATGTCATTGGAGATATGTATATAGAATGTATAATGTTTGAAATAGGCATTGAATTTTTATAGTTGAAAAGAAAGTCATATTAGAATGCCATTGGAGATATGTATATATAATGTATAATGTTTGAAATAGAGATTGAATTTTCATAGTTGAAAAGAAATTTATGGTAGAATTGTGAAAGAGAGTTTTGTTTATTTAAAAAAAAAAACAAATTGTGAATTATTGAAATGTAAAAATTTTGAAATGAGTTATTGAAGTTTTTTATATTTATTAGGAGTTTTAATATTGTAATAATATGATACTGAAAAGAATACATAATTATATTGTTGAGAATAAGTGGAATATGTAATGGAAAGGTTAGTTGATGGCAATTTATTTCTATTACGTGAGAGTATAAGAATGTACAATGTTTGAAATGTTATTTCGAAGAGTGTGCAATTGTAGAAATGTACATTGCATGTTAGTATTTTGCAATGAAATTATTTTTTTTGTAAAAGATTACATGTGTATCATGAAGAGAATGATTGATGCTGAGCTTGGTGAAGATTTAAGAGATATGCTGATGTAGTAAGGAACCTGCAAAGATTTTTTTTTTTTTTTAGAAATTAGAAGAATATATATTTATTTTAAAATGGAAAATACCTTGTTCAAGTTGACTTCAATGAGGTTTTGTGTGAATTCTATCATAAAGAAATAATATTTATTGAAATTGAAGTTACCTGTAATATGTGATTGGAAACGTTCAGTCGTAGATGCAGGTCGATCAATGGCAGACTGAACACCATTGGAGATTTATTCGGAATTGCAGGTGCCTATTTCTGGATTGCCATTCTGCTCTTGCTTTTCTCAATTTATCTCGTTCGTGTATGTGTACTATACATTTGATATTAGATTTTATTTTAAGTAATAAATCTATAGTTGGTCGTAGTCTGTATAGTGGCACATTTGGATTTGGTACTGGCAGGAACCTTTTTTGTATCTCCTGCAATGAATGAATTGTTACATCTATCTTTGCGTTGTATTTTTGCAGCTGCGATATTTGGGAATCCATGTTTGCTGTTTCAAAACAAAGAAATTGTTAGATGAAAATAGGTAAGAATTATATCAAAAATGTATATTTTGAACCATTTATTAATAATTAGTAAATCAGATTAATGTTAGGAGGTAGAAATGTTGTGTGATTAAATTTTTTTGGAGTTGATAATATTTGGAAACCTTTACAACATGTTAGATATGGAATGCAGTGGCTTTGTAGCTATGATATCTTTGAGTCCATGTTTTCTGTTTCAAAAGATAGAAAATGTTAAAATGGAATAGTTAAGAATTATATAACAAATTTAATTTTTTTAACTATGTATTAATAATGAGTAAATTAAGTTGTTGGTAATAGGTAGAAATGATACGTGATGAAAATATTATGGAGCTGATGATATGTGTAAACCTTTTTTTGATGTTAACATATGGAATGGAGTTGGTCGTCTGTAGGAGACATTGAACGGAGACGTTCTTCTACTTGTTTTCCGCGAGCAATATTTTTGTTGTCTTTCATTTTCATGAAATGATTGAAATTGAATGTAGGGAAAATTCGGAGATTTTGTAGTGAAGGGACTCTTGAAATTGCAATGAACATGAGGCCTTGTTGTTCAGTTTTTCCAATGTCTATCGTTGCTTTTGGTAGAGTCATACCTTGAGATTTATGTATAGTTAAAGCCTAAGCCATTTTTAGTGGAATTTGCGTACGACTGTTTCTTTTTATTGCTGGAATCGACAAGTGAGTGGCGTTTGTTTCATCCCAAGCATGCCCGATGTATTTTGGAAATTCAACTACTACAAATGTTGGGAGTTGTGGAGGTGAAGTTGATTCTTTGTAGAAGATGGATATGATTTCTCCGAGCGAACTAACAAGCCCTGCTGAAAAACAAAGGTTGGAAGTCAACATTACTTTTTTCCCTTTGCAGAGGTAGAAAATTTTCTCTAGTTGCTCTTCATCTAAAGAGAATGTAGAATATGTGGTATCGTCTTCTGTGATTGATCTTGCAACTGGAGTGTTTCAAGATTTGATCATTTTCTTGTTATGCTCCAATGTTTGAGCATTTTTTGGAAATAGATGTATAGAATCATGGAAAGATTGTATTTCATCTTCAGAAAAGAAAGATTATGTTCGCGTCATAAGGATGTTGTGGTCCTCAATTGTTGGATTTGCATTTCTAATGTTTTGGAGGACGTTTCTGAAAATAACTTGAGCACTGTTATGACCTTGTTGATGAAATATTTTGTCTAATGTGATGACTGTTGTGAATGTGTTCCACAATGCGGTTCCATAACTTTTCCCTGCATATAGTGGTATGTCTTTGATGGGTGGTAACTGGTCGAGATCACCAACTAATATAATCGAACAACCACCGAATGGAAAGTTTCTCTTTAATGGAAATGCCTCACGAAGACGTTGATCAACCTGGTGAAGAATCTTAGGTCCAATGAAGCTCATTTCATCGATTAGTATGTACCTAATATGCTTGAGTTCTTCTTGAAATTTTGCAAGAGCATTGCCTTCTAATGGTGTAAGATCTTTTATTGGAAGGTGTAGAGCGGAATGGATTGTCGATGCTTGTATGTTGAATGCTGCAACACCTGTAGGGGCTAGGAGCATGATCGGTGAAGGTTCTAAGCCAGCAAGTGCTATGAGCATTTCTATGATGCAATTTATAAGAAGGGATTTCCCAGTTCCAGCAGTGCCTTGTATTATCATTAGCAGAGCAGGTAAGATATCCTTCTTACTGGAGTGAGCACAAATAATATCCAGAGCTTTTTTCTACATTGAAGATAATGAGCTAAGGCACATTAAACTATCTGTATTTGTTTGAATAATGTGATGGAGAGAGCGATTATTCTCAATGAAATGTGCACCTATTTCTTGGAGATGCAATGGAATAGTTGTATCATTCCAATTATGGTTGCCATCAAAACCACGAAGACCAAGCATTTGAATGTCATTTATGAGTAGTTCGTCTATAGGGTACAACTGAGAGAGTAGTTCCCATTCATTTAGGTCCATGGTTTCTGGAGGATGGAATTATTGAGTAGTTTTGTTATCATTTGCAGGAGGCTAGATATCAGATAGTGTCTAGTTTTGATGCCAAGGTTTGTAGAATGGATGAAATGCTTGCCAATTTCTGATAAATTCTTCAGCAGAATTTCCTATGTCACTTGCGATATGGTGAAATGGTTTGTAAAGCATAAGTTCAACTCTACAGAAGTCAGCATAAGAAGAGTCGGTTGTGAATGGTATTGAGGAATAGCGTGGTATGATACGAAGAATTGCTTGTTCGGGTCTTTGTTTCCATTTCTTTGTCTTACGATGGGGATCATATGACCATGATCTTGCTATTTCTATAAGTGATGTGGATTCTAAGGGAGATGGTCGATGGATGTATGTATCTATGAAGTGTGGTGATGGAGGAGTTTTGGTGTTATTCTGTGGAAGGCACATATAGATTTGTTGGCTTACATTTAAAGGGAAGAAGGAGCGACTACACAGTGTTAGTGGTAATTTCTGTATCATATGACAGGTTTCTTGTGCTCCTATGTCACGATCGACAAGAGTTTCTGCAAGGAATTTTCGAAATGCAGATGTTTCTAGGTCAGCATTAGGTGAATCAAGTACAATTCTACGTAGCATGTCGTGGAATGCTTTGGATTTTTTTTCTTCTTTGGATGCATATTTCGCAATATATTTCTAAACGGCATGGATTGAGAGTACTGGTTGGCAATCAATATTTTCACGCCAGATAGATAGGATGGTAGGGTTATGGGTATTTAGTCGATCATCATTACGAGCGGGAGTGTATGTTTTTTGGCCATTGGAGTCAAAGAACAAGGAGGAATGTGCATGTAATTCCCAAGGTGCTTTATATCGACATTCGAATGAGGAGCCTTTTTTCCTGAGGCATGTGTTTTCAGTGCATTTTTTGTGTCTCTCAATGAAATTGATAAGTTGGACATAATCATTAAAAGGATTGTTTCTAAGAATATTTGACATAGAAAATAAGCAAGGGTCTTCTACATTTGTTTGAGAAATTGATTGGTTAGAAATTGTAGAAAGTCGAGGGTTCCAAGCTAATATGTATTTGTCGAAGAATTGTTTAGTACTATCAACTGCTTCTATGTTATCCCAATTAAGAGTTTCCATATCAGGTGCATTTTGTATCCAAAGGAAGCCATGGATGTGTGTTGATCCTCTATGTTGCCATTCATACCTGCGAAGGATGTTTTTTTGTTAGAAAATTTTGAAATAGAAGGAGTTTGATGTATGAAGAATTATGAAAGTAATGTGGTAGAGTGGATACCTGTACCAGTAGTCTTTTGTTTGCAAGTGTTTCTCCAAGATAACTTCACGAAATATTGTGAATCTGGCAAGTATATGATACAATAGAGATAATGTTATCATTCCTCCATTTGTGTTGTATTGCAACATCAGAAGGTGGAATTCCTGGCATGATTGCATGAAGATCAGGCCATTTTGTATCAGCTACACTTAATGTGAAGAAGAACGTTGGGTAGTCGAGTTGAGATATCATGTCTATCAGTTCATTTTTAGCTTTGTGCCAAAAAGATCTTGTGCCACGTAGAGAGCTACCGAAGTGCATCACTTGTTCTGCCAATTTGTCATCTGGAAATTGTTGTAATCGAATGTTCAATTCTTGGATTGATGTTGGGAAGCCATCTCCGATTTTTTTTTTTACAAAGAAGGATGTTGTTGCTTGACTGCGATGACGCATCATCAGATTATATATGTAGTAGCAAAAGCGAGGGTGCTTGCCGAATCTGTTATCATGGTAATGCAGAAGATGAAGTGTGTATTCATGTAACTGCACTATCTTTATTCTTGGTTGATTAGGTAGTGAAGCTCCTGTGGGGAATAGGGTTGGGAAAGCCATAGAGAGTAGACCTTCTATGTTGTATTCATTGATTGGGGATAAGCTTATTGGTGGCCATTGGATTGTAGTAGCAGAATGCTGGTTGTATGCGTGTAAATAATGTTGTATTTCTTGGATTTCTGTATTTCTATTAGGTATAGTGGGAATGAATGATAATGTATGGTGTGGGTATTGGTCTACAGAATCTTCAGTGGGGAAAATTGGTGTTTTGATTGACAGTTGATTAGTTGGATCTGTGGTATTGGAATGGTGAAGGGAGGAGGAGATATCAGTTGGGAGTTCTGGTAACGATGCTAGTGCATTGTTATCAATGCGAGAATTGCTATAGTAAGGATCATTTGTCAATTTGTATTATAATGTGGCGAGAACTCGATGTCTACTTAAAATGCAGTCATAAGCTTGATGGTCATTACTTTGACGGGCAACGATTAAAATATCCAAGTCTTCAACACGTCGTGGCAACATGCATGCTATTTCTGTAATGTCTTGCAGAAAGAAAATTGTGTGGCCAGTGTATTTATATTGGCCACCAGGTGCATGTGTTACTTGGATGATAGGTTTAACCCTAGCAATAAGCATTTCTTCTATTTGTGAAAGAGCAGCCAGGACAGGTGGTTGAGGACCAGGGTCCATGTTGTTTGATAATGAGAAACGGTGAATGTTTTTTTCAAACATGCATCTGTAGCAACAATAGATTTGGTTTGACATGCGGATATGGATTCCAGGATAGGATTCAAGAAAAATGGAGCATGGTGATTTAGATGTAAGCCTATCAATTCTTGCACGGAATTCATGTTGTGCGTCATTAGTATGAACGTTGTTGAAAGCATGTGTAATGGATGGAAGGTTTGAATGAGGTATGGATGAATTTGTTTGAGCATAATTATTATGAGTGTCATTGAAAGCATGTGGAATGGAGTGTGATGGCGAATGAGCTGTGGATGAATTTGGTAGAGTGGTTTGCTGAGAAGATGGTTGACATGTAAATTGGGAAAGAGAATTGTTTTCAGAGTGAGAATTGTTTGATGAAAATTGTGAATTTCCATCGTATGTTCTTAACGATGAATTTTGACTTTTCTTTTGCCTTTTGTTTGTTTGGGAATCTTTGAGGGATTTTTTAGCATGATAAGCTGCACGTCGATGTGCATTTATTTGTTCTTTATTTGCTGCATAGTATCTTCGTGCGCGTTCATCATTAGAAGTAGTAGACATTACGACAAGTTAATGCACCTACATGAAAGAGAGATGGAGTGAAAATGTTAGTTGGAAAGAGAACAACCATGTTATTGTATGGAAGGGGAAAAAAGAAATTGAAGTCTACTATTTATTTTTGTTAATATATTATTAGAACAACGTGTTTGAAATGAGGTTTTAGTAATTTCTAGCTATAGAGGAAGATAATAAGATGTGTAACGTGTTGATAACAATATGTTTGAGATTATATTTAAGTATTTTAGAGATGTATATGAATGTAATTGGATATGAAATGTGTAAAGTTGGTTGATTTGTTAATAGGGGAAAAGTTAAAGTATTGAGATGGAGTGAAAATGTTAGTTGGAGAGACAACAACCATGTTATTGTATGGAAGGGGAAAAAAGAAATTGAAGTTTACAATTTAATTTTGTTAATATATTATTAAAACAATGTGCTTGAGAATAAGTTGTAGTGATTTGTAACTATAGAGGAAGATTTGACTATGTTTGCAAAATCGATATAGTCAAGTTAGATTTCAAGACTATTTTTGATCCAATACCCAAAAACACATGTTTCAAATAGATTTTCCACAAACATTACATTGATGACATATTACAATATAATATTTTGCGGAGAGATAATTTGCACGTAGCGTAACACATATTTTCTCTATGATTAAGTACCAACTGGTAAATTGATAGTAATAGTTAAGAAAATATATTATGAATTTGGAAGACATAAACCAAGTGTCTTTTCTACCATGACATATTGTTTACAATTGGCCTGAGATGTAGTAACCATACACCATAATAACACATATTTCCTCTATGATAGTACTTGTAATCATATTTATCTATGATATTGAAATTTTATTGATTGCTTGGAGGATGTTGTTGTATTCTGTTGAGAATTTCAAGTTGTCTTATTTGATGATAACACATTTCAAGCGTGGTATGTCTCTAAATGTTTCCGTCTTCACTGATAGTGTGAAGATTTGATCTATCAAGAGTGATTTCGAGACAATTTCCTTTATTACATCAGGATCCTCAAATAACAAATAGAAGTCCTTTGCATTAACTCCAAGAATTGTAGATGCTGCGTCTTCAAAAGCAACTGTTAAAAGAAATTGACCAGTGTGATCTTATATATCTATCTTTATTAAGTATTTGTAATCACATTCAGTTACTTCGGTGTTGCATTTAGGGCAAAACCATGTGCTTGCATTCTTTGGAATGAGTTTCTTCATGCATTTTTTCTTATCAACAATAGATGGGCATGATAGGTAATAAAAATTGTTCATCCATACTTTTGTAATTTTTCCCTTGACTTGGTAGAATACAGGTATATCTGAGGACTCGATATTATAAATATCCGCAATCGTTATTTTTTTGGGTTGATGGCCAAAATAAGGTGAATATCTTCTTGTCAGTGGTGTAGAAGTTGTAGTGGAACCTTCTTTTCTAAACCATGACTTTAGGATATGAGCCTATTCGATGTCAGGATCTACAAGAATAATCGATCTTGTTGTAGTACCGACATTTTTTCCATTAAATTCGGCAACACGAGTGGACTTGATTGCTATGATGGGATAATTTCCTATAGTGCATAAGCTAGAAATTTCTTTCGATACTCCATCAAAATTATCTCCCCAAAAGATTGCATCCATGTTATATCCAGACATGTCTTGAAGATTTACTGTTTGTTTCGTAACTTCTAAGCCGTCTTTTCTATGTATGGTGCATGGATTGGAAATGCTAGTAACAATACCAAGAACATCAACAATGGAGTTGACGTTTGTTGTTCTGATATCATTGATTGATTTGACATTGAAATGCACTGTTGGGTTGGATCTATTTTCGTTGGCAACATGGTCTATGGTAGATGTAGCATTTAACAAAATTTCCCATTCATTGTTTAAGTGGTTGTATTGTTTATTAGCCATTTTGACATTTCCTTTTGAGACAATGTACATATTTCCAACTTGGATTTTGTCGAAGAAAGAATCGGCAACATTTTTGAAACATGTAATGTGTATTTCACCACCTTCTATATCATAGAGTTCGAAGCCAAACACTTTGCCAGGACCATATTGATTTTGAAATTGTCGAAGAGGTGTCTTTCTTTGAACATATCATTTTATGCACTAGTTTGAATGGTAAGGATTTATTGCTTTGATTGGAATTTGGATTGGTGTAATGGATGCAGTAGGAATGTTAGAAAGGGTGCAGTGCCTTTTCTATGAAGTTCGTTGGTTTGATGACGACGGATCTTCTTCTTGAGAAGTGACCGGGATACTCAGATTTTTTGGAATACCAAATAAAGGTGCAGATGTAGTACAAATTTCGAAGGCTAATAACATTATTGACCTACATGGTAAATGATAGTAATAAGAGCAATTGTTAGAGTTCAAAGTGATGTGAAGAAAATATGTAAATTTTAAATAAGAATTTTATAAAAAACTTACATTGATGGGCTAATAGTTGAAGTAGTCCAATTTTTCACATGTATAATTGAACCTTTTTGAAGCAAGCTTGCTTCAAGGAGGTCATTGAAAGTTATCGGAAGCATAAGGCGCTTCATATGTGTGCCATCAGAGATGGTGGTGCGATATTGTATTGTTGAACTTTGCATTGATGTAATACGTTCAAGTTCAACGATTTTTAGAATTGGTTGAATATGACTTTTCCCCGAGAGCATTAAGGGAATAGCATTTTCAGTAAGATTTTTTGTCATTTTCTGAAAACAGAGATAACAGAATAATTAAAAATTCTTTATATATGGTTTTGATTTAGATGTATAATTACGTTTCCTATAGAACTACATGAGAAGTTAAAACTAAAGGTTTATTCAGAAATGATGGATTAAGATATACTTATTTATTTAAAATTTAGTTTTTGAAGATTAATCTAAATTTTGATATATAAAAATTATGGATCATTTGCAGGTAAATCTTAGTTATCTTAAAACTAATGATTGTGTTGAATATAAAAAATTAAATGATAAAAATGTTGATGGTGTTAAAAAGAATCTTGTACAAAACATAGTAAAATAATATCTTCTTCAATTTATTAATATGAAACTGAAAGTATTATTAATAATCCTCTATTGTAATCATTTAAGATACCACAACACTTTTCTAGAATAATATTTAGGCAAAACAACATTTGAAATAATATTTGGTAAAAGACATCTTCAGAAATGTGAAACTTAGAATATCATGAACAAAAAGTATCATTAAAGAGAAACGATCTTCAACAAAACATGTGCACTATAATAAATGCACATGAAAAATAATCCAAATGAATCATTATTAGGTAACTTAGAATAAATAAAATTGTTTATATGTGGTTTTGAGTTAGATGTAAAAGACATTTAACAAAAAAAATATTTGGTAAAACAAATGTAAAAGACATTTAACCAAAAAAATATTTAGTAAAAAATATCTTCAGAAATGTGAAACTTAGAATATCATGAACACAAAGTAGAGAAACAATCTTCAACAAAACATGTGGACTATAATACTTGCACATTTGCACATGAAATATAATCCAAATGAATCATTATTAAGTCTTTTAGAATAATTAAAATTGTTTATATGTGGTTTTGAGTTAAATGTATAAATATGTTTCCTATATAGATATACATCTTTCAAAACTCTTTAAAAAAAATTATATCTAGTTTGTTCACTATAGTGTGGTATAACTTGTGCTATTATGATACAACATTGACATTAAGTTGATAAAATAACATTTTTGGAATAAATAAATTATTATATTTAAAAATAAATAAGTTTTTATTTATTTTTTTTAAATTAAACAAAACTAACTAATTTACAAATCAAATCAAATTAAAAAATAAAAATAAATCTACTTCTTAAAACTTTTCTTTATGTCCAATAAATTTACTCTTAATTTTCAATAAATGTATTTATAAATTTACATAAAGAAGTCATTTGAGAGAGAATTATGCACCCAGCTAAATCTATTTTTATTTAACTAAAAAAATCATAATAATTACACTGATTTCAGTGTAGATGTTGGTTCCTAGAGAGAGAGAGAGTGAGTGATAAGGAAGATGGAGAGAGAGAGAGAGAGAGAGAGAGAGAGAGAGAGAGAGAGGACAAAAGGAGGAAAGAGAGATATTAGCGGGGGAGAGGGAGAGAAGGGGAAGAGAGGGAAGAAGAGAGAGATGGGGAGAGAGGGTGATTGAAAAAGAGAATGATATATATGGAGTGCGAGAGCGTGTGTTTTTAGGGGGTGAGATAGAGACAAAAAAAAGAGATGGATGGGGATATAGATATGAATGGAGGGTGGAAAGAGGGAAAAATATTTCTTGCACTAGATGGATTGATTTAAGTGGAGATGATGATTTATAATCCTATTTGATTATTTTCACTAGATGCATCGATTTTAGTGTAGATATTTATTTCTAATGATATATGATTACTTGCACTAGATGCATTGATTTCAGTGTAGGTGATGATTCCTAATACTATTTGATTGCTTGCACTAGATGTGTTGATTTCAATTTAGACGTCGATTTATAATTATATTTGATTGCTTGCACTAGACGCATTGATTTCAATATAGATTATTCCTAATACTATTTGATTGTTTGCGCTAAATGAATTGATTTCAATGTAGATGGCGGTTTCTAATCCTATTTGATTGCTTTGAGTAAATGCATTGATTTCAGTGTAGATGTTGGTTTCTAATCTTATTTGATTGATTGCATTAGGTGCATTGATTTCAATGTAGAAGTTATTTTCTAATCTTATTTTATTTCTTGCATTAAATGCATTGATTTCAATGTATATGTTGATTTATGATTTGATGTAATTGGATATATGACGGTACATTAATATTAAAGTGATTGGATTAACAATATGCATTGATTTTAGTGTCGCACAAAAAGTTTTTAACAATGTATATTGATTTTTGTGTTATAGTAATTTAAGTTGTTAATATTGGAGAGCAAGAGAGACAAGGTATCATGTTTATTACAACAGATCGAGCTAAAGATTTAAATAGTTTACGATTTAAATTTTCTTTTTCATATAATCGATATGAAAAGATAACAAAACTAACAAGGGAGGAAATAAGAATAGTAGAAGAAAATAGTTTGAGATTGATTGTAACATGAGTACATTCTTATTGTTCACATTTTCTATCTTTCAACACTATTATTGTCACTTTGCATTTAAAAAAAATATTTCATCATTTTTCATCATTATAGTTATTAACAATAATTATCATCTCAATGAACTGAGGTAACTAAGAAAATTTAAAATTAAAATGACCAAGTTAATCTCAGAAATATTTAGCATATTTAAAATTATTATATTAATATTTGATATATTTACATATTACTGATAAAATTAATCAAACCTTTGATAGATTTTCCTTGGCATCACACCACTGAAACCAGCCTAGATCCATCTTACATCTCAAAAATATACAAAAATTTTAATAATCTGAAAAATGTGACATTGATGCCTCCGACTGGAACCAGCCTAGATCCATCTAACTCTGGATCTATCATGCGCCGAGAGGGATCAAATCTCTCGAGGTGCAAACCTTTCCTGAAGTTTTGCACTCAAAAAATCGGTTTGCACCTCGAGAGATTTGATCCCTCTTGGCGCATGATAGATCCAGAGTTAGATGGATCTAGGCTGGTAATAATTACACTGAAAACCTAAAAATAGAGTTATGTTGGTTGGAGCCATTTCCATTTTCCATGAAATTGCCTATAATGATATTTATGGTTGCCACGTAAATGAATCATTTTCATTGAGCTAAGCATTTTACAACCCAGTATGATGTCTAAAGGTGTCTGTTAGTCAACAAAGTTGAAATTTTGAAATTTTATTCGTGTTGATCAATTTTTTTTTTAAATTCACTTTCAACCAAAAAAAATAAAAATAAAAAATAAAAGATAAAATTACCACATCAAAATTCCAAATAAAATTTTAAACAAGTAAAAACTTACACTTACAAAAATTGAAATTTAATCCCTGCCACTTATAATAGATCCTAAGTTAATCCCTGCCATTAAAACCCAGTATGATGTCTAAAGATGTCTGTTAGTCAAAAAAGTTGAAATTTTGAAATTTTATTCATTTTGATCAATTTTTTTTAAATTCACTTTCAACCAAAAAAAATAAAAATAAAATATAAAATATAAAATTACCACATCAAAATTCCAAGTAAAATTTTAAACAAGTAAAAACTTACACTTACGAAAATTGAAATTAAATCCCTGCCACTTGTAATAGATCTAAATTAATCCCTGCCACTTATAATAGATCCTAAGTTAAAAAGATCTAATCATCTACCCAATATTACTCTTCAAACCAATTTCCTCGAAATCTGACAACAAGAAATGTGGCACGTTGTTGACACAGGATAGAAATTCAAATAATTACACACATCAAAATATAAACATCAACGGAATATAACATGACATGCATCAAGTATAATTCACCAGCTCAATCATGATGATGATTTTCTGCAGAGGTAAAATTAGTGGATGTAAAATCAACTTTTCTCAATGGAGTGTTGAACAACCCAGGGATTTCGAAACTCTAGGCTTGGAAAAAAACATATAAATTGAGAAAATCATTGCATGGGTTCAAGCAGGTGTCCAAGGCTTGGTATAGCTGCATTTGGAGCCATTTCCATTTTCCATGAAATTTCTTATAATGATATTTATGGTTGCCAAGTAAATGAATCATTTTCATTGAGCTAAGCATTTTACAATACAGTATGATGTCTAAAGGTGTCTGTCAGTCAACAAAGTTGAAATTTTGAAATTTTATTCATATTGATCAATTTTTTTTTTAAATTCACTTTCAACCAAAAAAAATAAAAGATAAAATTACCACATCAAAATTCCAAATAAAATTTTAAACAAGTAAAAACTTACACTTACAAAAATTGAAATTTAATCCCTACCACTTATAATAGATCCTAAGTTAATCCCTGCCACTTGTAATATATCCTAAGTTAAAAAAATCTAATCATCTACCCAAGATTACTCTTCAAACCAATTTCCTCCAAATCTGACAACAAGAAATGTGGCACGTTGTTGACACAGTATAGAAATTCGAATAATTACACACATCAAAATATAAACATCAACCGAATATAACATGACATGCATATTGCATTCCATAAGTATAATTCACTAGCTCAATCATGATGATGATCTGCAGAGGTAAAATTAGTGCCCTGCAGAACGAGTTCAACTGATTGATTGTACTTCCTGAAACTATTTTGCCAAATTCAGACTGCAGATTCCACATAACCTTTCCTGTATAATTAAATGATCAGGTTATTTCCATATACAGTAGTCTCAAAAATCTTTGTTTTTTTTAAGACTATGCTTCACTCTTTACTCTGTTTTTCTGTACACACATTGTTTCCTCTCAAACAGATTGGTATTTAAACAAATTTTAGGACGCTAATGGTGTTTATTTTGCAGTCTTTGAGATGGCTAGCAACAGCAGCATTTGGCAACAAGTAACATACTTTGATGGGAAAATGATATCTGGTGCATCAACATAAAAACTATTTTCTACTTGTAAGAAATATATGAGACATCCAACTATGAAGATGATGATAATGAATTTGTGATTTTTTCTATGT